>OMKL01092941.1:21502-32639 GCA_900302295.1 Parasudis fraserbrunneri | reverse complement strand
TCTGGGTAGCCAGGGGGCGTGGTCTAGATGCCGCTCCAAAACAAAATGTCCTTGTTGTTCTAGCTTTCTTTTCAACAGTGAAAATGGCATCTCAAAATATCAGTGCAGTGGATTTTATGGATGAGGATACATTTTACAGTGTGTTTTGGCAGAATCCGACATCGGTATTTATTCGAGCCAGAGAGTATGAGGCCAAAGAAATGCTGCAGAGAAAGTGGAATATTTTTCTGTCACATGTCGTCTGTCTCCCTCTAGTTAGCCCAGGCTCAGCCTGTTGTGTGTGTGTGTGTGTGTGCGTGTGTGTGTGTGTGTGTGTGTGTTTGTGTTAGTTGCATACATTTTCCAACAGACTCAGAAAAGTGTGACAGCCTAACACTGCTCTGGCCCACCACACAGAACGCCCTCTTACAATTTGCGGGGTTTTTTCAGTAAAAAAACTAAAATGTTTTCATGTGCCTCAAATGACACACTAACATACCACCTCTTTTGTTGCTGCATTATAGCCATGCAGCCAAAGTAAAACACACACACGGACAACAAACTGCCGGAAGACCTCTAATCTGCAGACATATTCGCCTTTTGCAAGTTTTTCATTAATGGCATCCATCTCTTGTCTGAACGCTAGCCTATAAAGCAAGGTAAGCTAATCATCTTCTTCCCTGCAATTTTCACTTTCTCACAGTCGTGTGCCGGCCTACTCCGACACATTCGATGGATGGAGGGAGAGAGAAAGAGAAGGCATATGTGCAGAGGGCATTGCAACAAAAGGCACTTATTGGCAACAAATATGACAAAAGGAATATATAGTGTGAGCAATACTATGAGTAAACTATCAAATAATAGGCCTACATAGCCTATTTAAGTTCATGAATTGCTAAGACCCATGCCTGAATGAAGCCCAGGTCAAAATCTAATAGAATGGTGCCTGAATGAAGCCCACGTCAAAGTCTAACAGAATGGTGCCTGAATGAAGCCCACGTCAAAGTCTAATAGAATGGGCCCTGCCTGACTGAAGCCCATGTCAAAGTCTAATAGAATGGGCCCTTCCTGACTGCAGCCCATGTCAAAGTCTAATAGAATGGGCCCCTCCTGACTGCAGCCCATGTCAAAGTCTAATAGAATGGTGCCTGAATGAAGCCCACGTCAAAGTCTAATAGAATGTGCCCTGCCCAACTGAAGCCCGTCAAAGCCTAATAGAATGCGCCCTGCCCAACTGAAGCCCACGTCAAAGTCTAATAGAATGCACCCTGCCCAACTGAAGCCCACGTCAAAGTCTAATAGAACGGGCCTTTCCTGACTGAACCAGTATATTTTGACAGGCCCTGTAGGGCTTAGGTCGGGTTGCAGACCTCTTATTCCCATCTGATGAATTCACAATACAGGAAAGGGGAGGCTAAGACCTCCACATTAAATTTTCAGCTTCCTCCGAACTCCATATGCTGCCCCCTGAAGCTCTTAGCACAAGACACCATTTCCAGTGAGAGCTTCTCAGTTTCTCAAATTGAGGCAAGAATGACTTGGGACCCACGTGTCAAAAAGGCCATTGCAGCGTTCGCAATGAAAAGATCCAGTGTATTTGCTCTTGCATTCTAACTGGCTAACGGAGGTTGGAATTAAACTTTTTCAAACAATACGAGTAGAACTGCAGTACCACCATTAATTACCTCAGTTTGAGCTGAGGTCTACTCAGAATACCCCACTAAACCTAATGGGGTTGTTTCTTTGTTTTGAAATCTGAGTGCATTCAGTATCTGCAGAAACTTCAATTCTTTAATGTTAATTAAACCCACATTGTCATATAAACATAATTTGCCCAAACACAAAGGACACACATACATAATTCAATTTGCGACCCGTAGAGTTTGATTTGCACATGTGCAAAAGGTTTTGTCAGTCATACCTGGGAGGGTCTGGCCCTCTGCTAAGAGCATAATCACCCACTTTGCATACATTCACTTGGGAGACAACCACCTCTTTTTCTGTCTAAAGTCAAATGCTTCTCACTCACAGTAAAACATTATGCTTTTCCAGTACTGGAATATATCAGCATTTCTGAATGTGCTGTTTGTCTATGAGGTATCATTCATTAGACTATTATTATTATTATTATTATTATTATTATTATTATTATTATTATTATTATTATTATGCCATTTCATCATACAAGCATTCTAAGATACAATTATATCAAACCAAAAAAATAAGGATAATCAAAATATAATGAAAAAAGTATTTCATTCTTTCTCTAGCGACTCAAAGATGATCTGAGATGTTATACTGGAGCCTAATACAGATATGATTTGTGAGAGGATATATAGCAGGACTATATATTTTTTTGAAATCCCATATCCATTAATCCATTATAGATTGTTTTTACTGCTTTTCTTTGGTGACCATGGCAAAAGCACGTGAATGTAATTTGTAATTAACAAATGTTACTGTACATTTACGATTTCATTAAAAACAAAAATATTCAAAAGCAAGTACTTACAGTTGAGATGACTGGCTTCATCAGTTGAAACACATATTCGAACGAGGCAGTATATAACTCCATAGCTAATTAAGTTGAAATGATCAGCCATGACTATTTCATGACAAGTATTATAAAGCGAACTAGTCAGTGATTTTCACGGACTCCGACGTACGCTACTGTGTATTCTGCTGCTTGTATCTGCTACTTGTGTATTCAGAGAACGTCATTTGTCCATCAGCAAGGTTGAGTAAACCTTCCCCTTTTGTTTTCACAGCTGACCGTGTCAGAAACTCTTAGTCTCTCTCATATTCAGTTGACTGATTTGAAAGAGCACTTTACCCCAAACTCCCCCAGCTTCCTGGAAGTCACAACGACTCTTGACATATCCTTGAATAATCCATAATAATCAGCCACATAATATAATAACAACACTAATAATAATGATAACACTAATACTAATAATAATAATAATACCAATAATAATAATAATAATAATAATAATAATGATAATAATGATACCAATAATAATAATAACAATAAACAATTTTAGAAGCACTTTTCAAGAACATCCAAGGCGCTTTCCAGAAAAGGAAACAAGTCAAATCAAAACAAAGCAACAAAAGAAAAAAGATGCATTGAAAAATGGAGTTTTAAATAAATGGGTTCAGAGATAAGAGGTAGATTTGAAGAGGTGTGTTTTGAGGGCTTCAGTGCAAATATCATGTGAACGGCTACACTGATATGAAAGCCGGGTCAGCCATAAGCATATAGAGCATACATACATTTGGCTGCTGTGGGCATCATTCATCTATCAAAAGTCCCAATTTATGTCTCCTGATTTAAATTGAACCCTTGAAATCAAGAACCACATAGGTCCTTTTGTTTGGACAGCCAGCCCATGTGTTTGCATCTGTGGATATCAGTTTCATGACTGAATGATTAACGGATCAAGAGATACAAAAAAGTTCTGTTGGTGGCACTAGAGGAAAGGTCATGGAGTCACCAAAAGCAATAGGGTTCTTCCTTTAGGGGTCATGAATGTCCACAGTAAATTGGAAAAGATTTGAATGAAAGCTGTTTGAGGTATCACATTCAAATATAGGATCGGCCGCCACTGCGGCGGTCACTGTGAATCCATAATATCCCCAACACTGTCGTTCAGGGATATGATAATAAACAAATGGAGGAAACAACAAAAATATGAAGAATGTACTCAGTAGAGGGCAGACCTCCAGAAAGGTCTACCAATCTCCCCACATTGCCATTACTTGCACATGCAACATTTTACTGGGTAGATGACATAAACAAGACTTGCTGATATTGTCAGTCTCAACAGACCCAGGCTATAAATCCATATGGTGGGGCTGGACAAAAATGAAAAAGTTTGTTCCTCTAGGGGTCATGAATGACAATTTAGTGACTGTACGACTAAGGCATCAGGAGATGTGCTCATTTGGTGCAAGAGGAAAGGTCATGGGGATCACCAAAATCAACAGATTTATTCCTCTTGGGTCCATAGATGTGTACAGGAAATTTTATGGCAATTCGGTCATTACTTTATAATGAGATATCTTGTTCTCTATTTGGCCTGATGGTGGCACTAGAGGAATGGTCATGGGGCCACCAAAATCTATAAGTGTCTTCCTCTGAGGGCCATGACTGGTCACAGGAAATGTTGTGACTATACGACAAACAGGTCAGGAGATGTGCTCATTCGAAAATGTGGGCATGAAGATAGAGGAAAGGTCAAGAGGTCACCAACAGTATGAATGCTGTCTTCTGATTGTGATTAATATTATAATCTGTTGCATTCTATTTTTTACAATGCCCCTTGCACTACTGGTTTTACTTTTTTTATGCCATTGATGTTATTTGTATTGTAAGTAACAAGGAATGTCTTGCAATAGGAAACACTAAACTGTCATATACCAAAGGTAAAAGCAATAATGTAAAAGTACAAAAAAAAGGTAAACCAACAATAGCCACCCTCTCACACCCTACCATAACCCACAACATAACACAACCAACAATAACCAACAATAACCCACAACATAACACAACCAACAATAACCAACAATAACCCACAACACGACACAACCAACAATAACCAACAATAACCCACAACATGACACAACCAACAATAACCACCCTCTCACTCAGTCCCACTTCTTTTTTTAATTCCTTCCATCATAATCTTTCATTATTAATTCTAATGTCTTCTCTGTCTACTCTCTACTCTCTCTCATCTCACTTTTTCACTCAATTGATTTTTATTAGAAATATTATAGTTATTATTATTACTATTAGTATTATTATCTTGTACCTATCACTATTCTAAGTAATTACTCATAAAAAAAAAAAGAATTGTGTGTTTTTTTTTCTTTTTTAGCGTATTTAGTCGGGTAAATAGGACAGGAATAGAGACACGTCCCCATCCACACCAGACACGCCTCTCCTCCCTCCTTGCCCTCCTTCCCTTCCCTCCTTCCCTTGGCCGCTCACAACAAAATGATGGCTAGAAAAGAGAGAAAAAAGCTCTGATTTCTCCTCATAAGCCACGTGTGGTTCATTCATTCATTCACATTGCATCTGTAGGTCTTTTAATTCTGTTTTCCTGATAAGGAAATTACCAGCACACACTTTGTAAGGCTCTCTCTCTCTCTTTCACACTCACACACACACACACACACACACATACACACACACACACATCTATGTCATTAGTATCCTTCACTCCTTACCTCTTTCTCTATCCTTTCACTTGTCCCATTCCTATCTCTCTAACTTATATTATTGGTACACGCTGTACGTCTATCTACATCAGTCATATTGTTGGTACATTCTGTACGTCTATGTTCTACTTATTTTGTCTTCTATACTGTGTAAATACTTTGTTAGCTCGCCACTCTATCGAGATCCAGTCTAGGGCAATCTTTGCTGTACTCTGTATCTCTCCTTGTTGCGTTGCATTAAATTCTACGATTCTCAATCAAAGACTCTGTTGTACGCCTCCGTGAATGATCTGCTCAGGCTTGGACTTGATTATTCCCCATCAATTCCTATCTCCTCTTACGTTACTCCTATCTCCTGCTCAATTCAACACATGTGGGCGCTGAAACATTGAGTTAGGGTGATAGAAAAGCTATGTACGGTATAATGAAAATAAAAGTGCTGCATGAGTGAGTGAGTGAGTGAGTGAGTGAGTGACACATTGAGTGTATGATAAGGTTGAAGCAGCCCTACTCGGGACATTGCTTCTGTTTAGCCATTTCTCCCGTTAATATATATATATGTATATATAGAGCCATATTCATCCTTGATAGTTAACTTGAACTGGTTATTTGCATCGCGCTTCCCCCGCACATTCCCTATTCAGAATATAAATACGAGGAAAGATATGGGCTTAAAGAATGTGTAGGAAATATTGCCGCTGTTATCAATAATTGTCAAACTGCCAATAGTTGGGCAAAAGACAAGCTGTAAAAAGTGGGGCAAGAGGAAGTTGACTAGATTCAATATCATGATACCAGACAGATAACAGTAGGCTAAATGGGACAGTTCTCATTTTGCTTTTAGGATGGCCATTTACTTGTTTATTTAAAAACTATGTATAAACTATGAAACAGAGAACCACTATAATAATACAGCTGGGGTCTAAATGACTTTCAGCATATGAACTGGCATTGGTATATGATATAATTTAGATGAGTCATTTTGAGTTCATTTAGAGGAAGATAGAACCCAGGGTTTGCATAATGCATTTGTTTGTGTGGTGGTGGATTACTTCGAGCATTTGTCTGCTTACAGTCCTGGGAAAAGATTTCTTCCGACTTGCGGCCGCGATGCTGTGCTCTGTGTCACAGGGCCAGCCAGCCAGCAGGGGGCGCTCAGATCACACCAATGTAGCCTACTGTACTTTATGACCATGGATTCCTCATGCGGAACTACTAAGGAGACTCAGTTCACCAACGCTGTTTAATGAATCGTAAACTTATATAAATCGCAGGCAGATTATTTCATATTGAGAAGGCAATATCCTACCTTTTCACAGGATATAACATTAGCTGTTAAAAACTTAACAGCGGATTTCATGCACTTCTGTGGTCCCCAGCTGCACTCATTGTTACAGCCTATAGCAATTATCATGATGGTCATGGCTAACTCCTGGTGAAGCACTGCAGCACACAGGCCTGCCTTGTACTGTGCATGCCAACGTTAGCAAAGAGCAGCATTTTAATATGAGTAGCAAAAGAGCCACCTTAGCTTCTTTGTATTGCACAGAGAGTGTATCTCGTATTATCGATGTCAGCCATAAATTATATTTTGCATACACAATCATAACTGCCAAATCATAACTTTTTAGCCCAAGGCTGTGTCTCTTCTCAAACCAGATTATTGCAAGGGGGGGATAACTAATGATTTGAAAATACCACCACAGCCTATCAGTATTGCAACAAGGGTAGTCATATGCAGTCAAGGGCAGTCATATGCTGGGGGCCAATTGGATCCCCAAGAGTGCCAGCTTTGCAGCCATACTATTTATCCAAGTACATCAAAATGTAGCTTGACTTCCCCCTTGCCAGTGAGCTAGCATGACATGGTTATTCCTCAAGATATCAAGTTTCATATCCACTACCTTCACACTAGCTTAAAAGATGTACCCGCTAGAGACAGTGAAAGACAGCTAATCAACTGGACCCCGCTGGCAGGTCGGTCGGGCTTAAAATTATAAAAAGCCTTTATTCTAGCATGACAAACATGGCACCCACTCATTTAGACCCTCTGGTCTTCATCGGGGAACCTACTTTTTTTTGTCGATAGGCTGCAACAAGTGAGTGTAATGTTTTTATCATTTCCCCTCCCATTCTATTTACTATTCTAGAGTTCCTTGGATCATTCTTCTTCTTCTCAGTTTTGCATTTGCACAGAGAAATATCCATTGGTGGACAATCATAAAGCTGTTGTGATGTCATTCAAGCCTCCAATCTGCCCCAAAATGCAATGCGCGGAGTGCTTTTTCGGTGGTATGGTATTGCCTATATCTGCTCCAGTGCCTATTTAGGTTGATAGAAACATGGTTTTCAGAGCAAAGAAACGGAGGGAAACATATGAATCCTGTATCCGGCCAAAAGCTGCTAATACACAAGGAAAAAGCATATGTCATTTCATGATGGGATGTAAACACAGACAGGAAAGAGTGAAAACATCGCTGCAGACAGCCTTCGTCATTCTACTGCTTGGCAACAAACTTTCTGATTGTTCCATTCTGTGATTAACTGAATACATTCAGTAACCATCTGCCAAAATGCCTCCAACAGTAACTTCACAAAAAAAAGAAGCTAAAGCTGCCTCCATAAGCTGTCGCTATGGTGTCTTTGGTTGCACTGTGCTGCAAAATACCATGTTGGCAAGCAGTAGCTGTACATAGCTGTACAAACTGGTATGCTAAATTGCATTCAAGGATTCTTGCCAATCACGGTAAGATTAGAGAGTTTGTTGCCAAGCAATAGAACATTGATAACTTTTGGAGAAATGTGCAAAGGCCTGCTAGATTTCTCTGTTAAAGGAATAGTTCTGATTTTTGGAACCTAAGCCCTATTTGCTACTTACCAATGATGATGTTGATTGGTAGAGTCTTTTCTCAGCACAATCCATACTGTTCCTCATACTAGCTCCAGCTAGTTGGCCACAAACCAATGCAAAGTCAATGGGGTCACACGCCTATCTGTACAAGCTGACTGAGGCTCATTGAAATTTACTCCACAGCGCACTCAAAGTAAATTTCAGCAAGCCTCAGTCAGCTTGAACTGAACTGGCTTCAGCAAAAAAAATAAAAAAATATCTAGATCCCAAGGTATAGCCTTTGCTATATTTGATGAGTACAAAAGCACATCATCAGCATATAATGAGTACTCCTTTCCTGTTGGGTTTTCTTCTCTTTTTTTTATCTCTGTGTTTATCTTGCAATAGTCACAATTAAAAAAAACAAAAAAAAAACAAGAGACTGGTGCTAATGAACCCAAATGAGGGATGGTCACCAGGATGATGACTCCTAAATGGATTTATGTCATTCTCTATTGCTTTCAATGCGTACAAAATGTTTTAGTACATGAAATGATATTATAACAGGAGTTGTATGATGTATGAATATCCTGCATTTAAATATCAAATTCGCGAGTTTTGATGAATAACATAATTTTTTTACCACTGATAACATTTGATAGCTTGTCAATCGGATGACTTCATGAGAACGTTACAGATGCCTGATGACAGTTGTTTCTCAGAGGTAAAAAAGTACTCTGTGTGAAGCTGCCAGCATCTGTGCTCACTTGATAACCACTCCAGTGGCGCTGTCAATCAAACGTAGCATAAAGGGCTTGTCCAACAACACATTTGTTGAACACTGTTATGAATGAACAGTCTTTACTGCCAGCAGTCACACTGTGTTGATTGGGATGTATTTTCCCCGCAAAGGTTGGAAGTTGTCAGGCACTTTATTCGTTCCAATACAGTGGCTAACATCCAACTTGTGTATTCCTTTCAGAGTCAGTCAGCCAAAGATTATTTTCATGCCACCGCTTCCATCCCCGTGGCCTCCATCCTCCCGCGCTTGTGCTTTGTAATTGGCTTAATTCACAACAGTTGCAGAAACCTGTTTTCCGAGGCTTTTTCCCCCCAAACAGGCGGCTATAGGGATTTGCTCATAGTGAGCACACGACAGCACACCAGCGGCCCCCCCGGCGCGGCCCCTCGTGCAAAGCTCCTCTCATCACAAATGCTTCAGTTAGCATCCAGGCTCCAGTGACGCTGGCAGAGTCGAGATTCGAGTGTCACACAGCCCCTCGAAATGGAATGGGCGACTCACTTCAGCTCCACACTCAACAAGATGATGATGCAATTTGGTAATGCTGTGTGTATACCAGGCAGTGATTTTACAACAAGGAGCGAAGAATCATCTCATCTCTCTCTCTCTCTCTCTCTTCTCTCTCTCTCCGCACTCTAGATGCACGCCATGGTGCTCGCTTTTCCTTGGAGACATAAGCCTCAGGCGTAGTCACCCAAACTTGCCCATGCAATGCATCTCTCAGTCGGAGAGGATTTTTTTATTTTTTTTATTTTTTATGTCGGAGTTGAAACACAAAGGGCCATACGTAGCCCTGAACCTTTTCCTTATTGTATGTTTCGTGAAAATTAAGCATTGAACTGAATAATGGAGCCAATGTGACCATTTGAGATGTGTTTCTAATAACACTTGAGAAACACAGCAATAGCCTTGGTTGAATGGTCTCCCTCGCCTGAGAGAATAATGCAACAAAAGGCACAACTGATTATGTCCAGTATTCATCTCACCCTCTCAATTTGTATGTATCAAATGAGATTTGCCACCTTTGTTTACAGTGCTATGTAAAGCAAGGTGAGATGTAGAACACATTTTTGTATGTAGATAACAGATAATGAGTACCGATATGTAAAAGGTTCTTAGCTATACTCTCTGTGTGTAGTGTGAAATGTGAAATGTGTGTAGTGTGAAAAAAAAAAAAAACGAATGGTGAATTGGAAATAAGGGTGCTGCTCCTACCGGGTTAAAACTTAAAGGGCCCACGTGCTGATGTATTTGTGAGAAATGGAAATAGCTTTTTTTGTTGCAATGAAACACAGGCAGGGGCCACAGTCCCCTCATTAAAGATTAAAACCAAACAGGAGTCAGAGCCCTGTGTGTGTGTGTGTGTGTGCGTGTGTGCGTGTGTGTGTTTGTGTGTGTGTGTGTGTGTGTGTCCACAGAAAAGTCTGAGATGGAGAGTTTGGTAGCAATATGTTGTCAGGATATGTATTCGTTTCATTTGGCTCCATAACTCTTGGAGCAAAAGGTTACTTGAGAGATTTTTTTGTTTCATATGGAACAAGCCAGATAAGATACAATGTGCATACCTATATAAGCAATATGAAGATGGCGGGATGAAATTATTAAACCATTAACCACTAGTCCCAAAGCTCTACTTGGACATGGTTCTCAGCAGAATGATTTAAGTCTTTTCATAATGTTTTTGGAAAAAAAACTCTTTCCTTATCTTATTTACAGATGACAAGAGCACAATTTGTGCAAATGGAGAAAAATGTATTCACCCAAATGTCATGGAGGAAGCCGTTACCAGCTGGCCCCTGTTTCAATATTACCCACCGGAAAAACTTGACGACATATGGCAGAAAAATGATGGTTCAATAGTAACCCTTTGCATGGAGGTAAATGTTGAAGAGAGTGGCATTATATTTTTAGCTTATATAATAGACGAAAATGAAAATATTATGACTTATGAATCCTTCCAAAGAAAATATGGTAATGTGTGGACCCATCAACAGGAAAACATTTGACGTGGATGTCTGGGGGGGGGAAATAAACAAAAAAATTAAATACTTTTAAAAGATTTTTTATGGTGCAAAATAGGCTATTACCAATAGTCACAGCAAAAGTAAAATAGTGGTGATTTCAGGCACCAAATACTTTTAAAATTATAAAATAATAATGATAGTAATAATAATAATAATAATAAGAAGAAGAAGAAGAAGAAGAAGAAGAAGAAGAAGAAGAAGAAGAAGAAGAAGAAGAAGAAGAAGCTATATGTTTTATGTCTGATTAAAATAATAGGCCTGGTATACAACGTGAAA
>OMKL01092910.1:3123-14379 GCA_900302295.1 Parasudis fraserbrunneri | reverse complement strand
ACATGAAAGCCCTCGGAACAAAATTAAATGTTGGTGTTACGGGTCAGCAGAGATCCTGGCACATAGGGTGGGGGGGGGTGGGGGGGGGCAAACCCAAGTCTCTTATGACACTCCAGGTCTATCAGGAAAGCCCAGGCCCCTGGGACGCCCTTGGAACCACCTTACTCAAGCTCAAACATTGTATCATTGTAAAAAAAAAAAACTAAAAAAAAAACCATTGCGCTTGGTTAGTGATTTCCGAATATATGAGCATGGTGTTCCCAAACACGGCTGTGATCTTTGAGGCTTTGCGGGGCGGCTCGCCCACTTATAACAGAACACACAGTAACTTATTAAGAGAGAGGCCGTGGAGGGCCTCCTTTGAGTCAACAGGGTTCTTTGTCCCAGAGGTCAAATCTAAGTCAAACCTGAACATTCTAAATAAATCAACAACAACGAAAAAAGCTGAATAATGATATACAGCAGCACAATTTTCAGCGAGACTTCACTTCAAGGGAAGCAAATAATGATCCTCGTACTGAGGAACGAGAACTGCTGGGTTAAAAATAACCCAATTTGGGTTATTTGGTAACCCAGTGTTGGATCAGAAAGGGACCGACCCAGCACTGGGTTGTTATAACACAGCAGGGTTGGATTATGTGTTTTGAATTGTGTTATATTTTCTACCCAAAAATTGTTTTTTAACCCAATGTTGGGGTCAAACCCACCCAACCTATAACCTAGCAGCCTTAACCTAGCATTTGGGGTATTAAAATAACCCAGCATTTCTCTGTGTGTGTTAACAAAGTGAAGGACTGATAGCTGACCTTTTAGAAGAGATAAGCAGGGTATTTGAAAGTTAGATGGATGGTTCTTTACTGAACGTGTGATTGGGAAGCAAAGTAGGAGCCATTCTGGAAGGATTTCCCCGCACTGAGACATCAGGTCTGAGAATTGAGTAACTGATGGTTAATCGACGGTTTGTTGACACAGTTCCTCGTTAGTTCCTGGGTAATTAATCATTATTATTGTGGCCCCTGAAGTAAAGTGTTACCCAATTTTCTATTGTTCAGTTTGATGTAGAAGTTCACCTCCAACAAACTCAAGTATTTGAGAGAAGCTCATTTGCTTGACATAAGACCAGTATTACCTTTGAAGAAGTAAACACCTTATAACCTTCCTCCATCAGACCGACCTCTCTATGTTCCAGAAGAAAGCACAATTGTTCTTGATCAGATCAGTCTCAGTTGAGACAGAAAAAACAAAATGGCTACCCTGTCAAAAGAGTGATTTATTCTCACTTATCGTACTGTAACTGGCAGTATTACAGTTAACGAGGTGCTAGGGAACAAGCATAAACAATCTGATCTGAGGCGAGGACAGTGACTGCAGCTTTTAGGGGACGCAAACCCATAAAAGCTCATCTTGGCCAGCAACAGTTGCCTGCATGTGCACACAATCAGGTCAGAAATAGGTTTAATTAAAGACTGACACTGACAGGAAGAGTAAAGCACACGGGCCATTATATAACAAAATAGTCTCAAAGATACTTCACTTTAAAGAAATTATGCAATTACCTCAAAGTAAGATGACTAATTAGACACGGTCCTGCAATCAAATCATGCAAGTAATTAAAATATCTTGTCATTTGTTTTGTCCTAGAACTTCGCTTTGCAGCACTTGCACCAAATACATGCCCACCAAATAAATACATGTCAGGTGATTCTGATGGAGAGTTAAGATAAACGTTTCCGCAAAGGTTATGCTACATTTGCATGTGATCTTTGATAAAAAATAAAAAACAATTACGTGACCAAAACCAGATTGCTATGTCCTTTTCCTCCTAACTGCTGTTGTAAGATCATGGAGTTGGTCAAACTGATGACAAAGAAAAAAACAGTGTGTCACTCAATCTAGATTAAATGTATGATCCACCATCAGACAAGATGGGAGCTGTGTTTGATATAGTGCTGTAAAGAGGGAATTCCAAGTTTATCAATGTACTACATATCCAAAGTGATTCTGACACAAGTAAAAGGCAATACGCAGAGCATCTCGTTGCTTTTCTAAATCAATATATAGTTTAATATTTTATAAAGGGGGATTCCACCTAAATTGACTTTTAAGCTTCATAGTCATGTTTCCGTACGTCCATTTAAACATATAGAAGTATTATTAAACAAACAAACAAACAGATGTTTAATATAGGTATGGGAACATCTCAGGCAATGCAATTCAGTTATGTCATCATATGGCATTTTTCTTACTTTCTTACTCAAAACACAAGAAATTCTTGGCAATCTTAGGAAATTGTCTACTCGTGCAGAATTGTCATCTGAAAGTAAATTTTTTGGTGGACTCCCCCTTCCACTGTATAGGCACCTGATTACGTGCAGACAACTGTCATCGTCCGAGGTCGAGTCCATTACAAAAGCAAATGTTCCTCGCTGAAAGGTTGCCAGGTGACTGCAGAGGCACACCTCATGTGGTGACAGTAAGGATCAAAGCATCACAATAGCTGGGATGAATATGTATACTCTGCAATTGCTAACTGTATATCTCGCCTGTATCCCTAAGTGTGAACTGGTTGACGAAGTCACGCAAATTGATGATCTGAGAGCATGCAATCGTTTTGTGGCGCGGTGGGACAATTGCCTTTGCTTTGTTCTGCTCTTATTATGTAACAAGTCCATTTCGAAGAAGCCTCGAGGCAACTGCTTCCTTTCTCATCAGTTGAAAGGGCTTTTATTCTGCGATCATATCAGATCGCATGGGAGGGACAGAGGATACTCCCCAGATGCTCATTAATTTATCAGCCGAGAGAGCGGGTGTCGGGTGTACCCCTCCATTAGGTTACCGGTAGGTACACACCTTCCTAATCACTGAGATGTGCTGCAGGTGAAATTAAGCCATCCTCACGAGTGCTGTCTGAGCTCCGAGGCCGCCGCTGAGAGATACGTTCTGTGAGGGAGAATGCATGACATAAGACTGTTTGTCCGTTTAACACAAGACACAGACGGAGAGAGAGACAGAGTTAGAGATAGAGAGACAGAGTTAGAGATAGATAGATAGATAGACATACAGTAAGACAGACATGAATGGCACGTGTTGCACCTTTATTGTAATCCTTTTTGCATGTGTGAATAAAGTTTTAAAACCACACACACACACACACACACACAAACTAATAAAAAGGTCTCCTTTGTAAGGTAATCATTGACAGTGGGAGATGTGCTGTGTGTCAGCAGTTCCACATCATGTCCATGAGTCACTCGCTAGACTTCAACGCAAACCTTTACATTATTCATTGTGCCGTTGCATCAGAAGATATCAGGATTATGTGACCTGCAAACACAGTAGAAATATCACATCAGAGACATAGATGAGGGCTTACTAGGGCTGGGCGATATGGGAGAAAAAATTATTCTCATGATATTTATATGCCCTTTTTTCGATTTTTGATATATATTGATATATATAGATATATTGCTCAGCCCAAGGGCTTTCCCAGTATAGAAGTCTTTTAGGCTTCCAGATCTCTTAAGGTACACAGAAGACTAGTCCTGCAGTATACTGACAGGAATGGATCAGATCTGTACAAAAGGACTGACAACAAAAGCATGCTCTAAAAGGCCTCATTTCTCAAGGGTAGGATTTGTAATGCTGTCAAACAGCGCCCTCTAGGCAAAAGAGCCCCGCTTGGTACAGCAGTTTTTTTTATTTTAATTTTTTGTTTTTGGTCTGATGTGTGGGTTGGAGTTGAGTGGGGATGGAGGAGGCGTTGCTATTGCTGGCTGAAATTCACAGTATAATAATAAGTTACTAGATAGATTGATAAACCTTTATTCACCCCCGAAGGGAAATTCAGGTGTCATACGGTTTATATATTACAACATTATAGCTATATATATATATAAAATGTGATATACATATATAGCTATATAGTAACTTATTATACTGTGAATTTCTCCAGACCTTTGTTGACAGAGTCTGAGGTGTGGCCAACAATAGCAACCCCTCCCGTAAGTGCTGTACCAAGTGGGGCTCTTTTGTCTGGAGGTTAAAAAAAACCCACAAAAAAAAAACGTCTAGGTTGTTTGAATCTCTTCAACCAATCACAATCGTCTTGGGGCGGTGCGAGACTCTAGGGATGGGAGACAGCACTGTTGCGAAACAGTGGGGCAGGTGAATTCCTACTGAGAGAGTAGGCCAAGGGGAGAGTTACATCAACTTGCAACATCCTGCAGTGCGTGAAATATATACCAAGTCATTTGGGGAGGTTAGTTACCCAGTGCCATAGACTATGGATTATTGTTTCTTTCAGGGGAGTTCAAGGGTCAGACTAACCTCGACTAAATCACACTTTGTCCCCATCGTATGTCCTCCTCAGTTCAGTACCCCAGTCTCTGTTGGTGCCATGGCTGACCCTAGCTGGTGGAAGCTGACCTTCTCGCGCAAGAAGAAAACCGAGGCCAAGGTCCTGTATGAGATACCGCCCGAGTACGGCAGTAACACGGGGAACAAGGAGCAGTACCCCAGCCCCGGCCCTCCGTGCACAGACCCTATTGACAGCCAGTTCAATGCCAGGCTGGAGAAGATCGTGGATAAGTCGGCCACCAAAGGCCGCCACGTCAAGGTCTCCCACTCTGGACGCTTCAAGGAGAAGAAGAAGATCCGGGCCACCCTGGCAGAGAACCCTAATCTGTTCCCTGAACACAGTCTTAGTAATGAGAACCACAGGGCAGAAAAATAACACATACATGCATGCGTGTGCATGCACGCACACACACACACACACACACACACACACACACACACACACGCGTGCGCACACACATATAAACACACACACATAAACACACACACATGTACTAAGGCCACTTTTGGGGACGTTGCATTTACTCCCTAGCCCCTAACCGCAACCATAACCAGATCCAGTACATGCCTAACCCTAACCCTTAACCCAACCCTAACGTCCTTCTTTTACCATAACCCTAAAAATCAGCTTTTTCCAAATAGGGGACGGTGCTTTTGTCCACAATCGGACAAGATGTCCCCAGTCAACTAGTTTGTAGTCTGAAATGTCTCCCCGATTCTGTGTTAAGTCAGACAGTCACAACAGTCTTAGTAATGAGAACCATAAGGCAGAAAAATAACACATAAATGCATGCGTGTGCGCACGCACATACACACACACACACACACACACACACACACACATGGCTGTCATATCAGTGTCTCGCCCACGAAAGAAAATATGATTGCTACAAAATACACAAGCACAGCCAATGTGGCACTAAATCTGCAAACGTGCAAGGTGGATAAACCCCGTTTTAGCATGCATAAGCAGCACCACACCCAGGTAAATACCATAACCGCTGGAGCCCAACTCACACCTATGCAAACAACTGTTATCAGCAGACAAACTAGAAACATTATATATGGTAGTGAGGGGTGTAAGAGTAAAGCACACTGGTCTCTTTCCCTGTGATCTTTATGGGCACGGTTAGAGTGTCGGACGCGACGTTATCAGAACGCAAGCGTCCCGGCTTCAGTTGCGGTTGTTAAGGGAGGGTCTGAACGCTTGCACAGGGATATTTTTATCATGATATTTTTATGAGCAAACAAAGAAACCACGCACTTGAGTGTGATGATGACTGTTTATGAAACGGAAATATCACGTGGATATTCCACTTTTATGGAAGGTGTGTAATTCAAAGATGTTTTATGTTATCAGATTTGATACAATCATAAATCCTGAAATGAAAATTGTATTTTGTTTTTAATAATAAATGTGTTAACGTGTTGATACGCAGGTATCCATTGCATTTGTCTGGGTGTGTGTATGTAAGGTTGCCTGGATCCAGTCCCCTTAATCGTGCACTTCTGCCCTTTTCCAAATCCCATGATTCCATCATTGAATTCAAGCAATTCAGGGTTCCTGAATTTAATCATAGAATTATTACAGGAATTTTGAAGAAAAAAAAAAGAAAAAAAAAGGGCAAAAGTGAGCGATTCAGGGGCCTGGATCCAGGCTATATGTAAGGGCCTTCTGTGAACATAATTGCCTAGGAATGGGTCTCCCCAAAGCATCTTTGCACTCAGGTCATTCTATCCCTTTTAATTTACTATTGCACCGAGTCAACTGATAGTGATAAGATGTGTTTGGTTATCCTAGCCCAGTTTGTTATTTCATCTCAGCTAAAGCTGTCTGGTGTCGTAAGTTGTTCCAGGAAGGCTATGGTAAATGGAGACTGAAGATAGATTCTACAGTTACTTTACAATATAAACTCGAGAGCAAAACCTTTGCTCAATTCATTTCTCATTTGTCTCAAATTGGCTTTTAAATCCTTCTTTAACCTGTCTCCTCCTCCACCCCTTCCCCTAAACCTTCCCTTCATGACTGAAGTATATTTAACACAGTAGGTGAAAATGGAAAGGCTAGTGTTCCTAATGGTTTGTACTCTGTGTACATAAGACAATGTTTAACAGAATGTGATTCCACACCTAAATGTGCAGTAGACTCTACCATCATCCTCTCTACATTCAAGTGTTTTATTAAGTGATGCACAAAGACAATTCCCCTAGCCACTGTACGTTTAAACTTAATTTTTATGGCTACTTCTTTCTGCTGACATTGTATTTTATTTTTTTTGCACATGAGAGAGGTTTGAGGTTTTCAGATGCGGTGCTACTGACATCTACTGGCCAAAAAATAAAAGGCACCAAGTCTGCAGTTAAAAATTAAACTTTATTATATTTGCTCCATTTCACAGTTGATAAGTGACAATAAAATAGTATAACAAAATCAATTCTATTTAAAACACACCAGAATCATAGTAAACGACCAAATTCTCACACATTACAAAGACTGCATCGTACACAGAATAACCATGGCACAAGGAAACATCATCGGCTCTTTTAATCTCATTATCATTAAAAGGCAGTTGGATCCACTGGCATGGATTTAAGACTGGAACAATCAATCCATGACCACTGAACACAGGTATTTGTATCACATTTAAAGCTGCTCTGTGAGTGATTTTCCGATCATTTGAAATGGGGACCAGGGCAGACAATGAGGACCATGTAGACTCAGAAGAAAAAGGAGTATGCACATCCCCAAAATTCCTTAATAAAACTTGTGCTGAACAAAAAAAAAAAAAAAAAAAGTCAGATTAAATAAAAGGTAATGTCCATACACCATTATACTGCTTTATTTCACCAAACAAAACCATAATGTTTCGCCTGCTGAGGCTCTTCACGGGTGAAACAATGCGATTGTTTGTTTTGGTGAAATAAAGCACGGGACAGCAGTAACGTCCACACACAGCACCTTGTCTTTTACCGTGTAGGCTCAACCACTACATTACACACTTATTTCAACTGTACGCGACCACGTGGGTTTGAGTCTACACGCGGCCCTCATTTCCAAATGATCAAAAATTCTTCGCTGGTGCATCTTTACGATGCAGCGATGAAGCGGCACGTAGAACCACACATCCCGCTCCGCTACAACGCAACGCACTGTTGGAAAAAAAAAACGGACAGTAATTGGCGCCTCTCGTGATGAGAGACGACGTTCTCAGGGGCTTGCACAAACACTAACGCTGAATGACGGGTTCACTGCCAATCATTACCATGACAGCGACCGGACAGACTTTGCCCTTCCGAATCGCTCAGTGCATTTCATGTGCGCTACACGGCATATTCCTACTTATGATACGGTGGATCGTGGGTTACTCATTGTGTACACAGCGCGTTAGTTGCGTGTACGGTAGAAAAACTGACCACGGGTTTGGTTCAATGTGAACACAGCAAACATATGGCTTATGAAGACAAATCCTACATTAGCACCTACGGCAGCTAAAATCAACATCAGCGCGTTTCCCTTTACACAGAAATGAGTAGGTTCTTTGAATGGGGTGAGTAATGATGATTCAGTGATTGACAGTGAGGTCCCCTTCCCATATGGTCAAATGTCAAATTTTCCCCAGACGGCGACAAACGGCATCAGATACAAGATTCCATTCACCTACGGAGAACAGCTACGTGGAGCTGGGACGGATGCCGAATCGATGAAAAACCCCTGCATGTCTCTCGCAAACCTCCGCTCCAAAAAAAAAGGAAAAAAAAGAAAGGTGTTTGAAGCTCAACTTTCGAGCAGCGATAGCCAATCAGAGAGCCGTCGCTTCGGCACATTTGGAAGGTTTTCGAAAAACTGTTTGAATGAAGACGATGACCACCTCTCCACCATACCCTGCACGTATCTGAGAACAGCCGTCGCCGACGACCGATATCGCCGTTTGTCGCCGTCGGTGAAAATGACACATAATAGCCTTTCAGACCCCCGAATGTGGCGGGTCTTTGTCAGGGGGACAGTCGCTGGTACACCCAGCCCCCCTCTGCGGGATGCTGAAACTCCCCCAAAGCGGTTTCTTCACTCTTGGGCCTTGTGAAGACAATGCGGTCATGAAGCCTGTTGGTCTGACCCTGCCAGAACTCTATCAAGTAAGGCTTGACGATATAGCCGCCCCTGTTCACAAGAAAAACAAAAGGAAAGTTAGTGCATTAGGACGACATAAAATGACCGAATAAAAAGTAAGGATGCACAGATGCCACTTTTTCACTGACGATAGCGATTGCGCTTCCTAAACCTTAATAATAAATAAATAAATAAACCTTGGATATCTGAAATGGTTTGATTCTGTTGATATCCAGGGGGATAGTGATCAAAGGGCTTTAGCCATCGTTTTCACAACAACAACAGTTCTAACTTTTGGGTAATTTTACATCAACATACTTTCTGTAAAGAAATGCAGCAAGATTGAAAAACACGACCAAGTCGCTTTGCTTTGTTTTCTCATATGCTATACGTGGCTTTTGGTATTGGATTTTAGTACTATGGGGGAAATTCTCAGATATCAATACCCTGTTTTAGCCTGGTAATAGCCTCATATTCAATACTGAGATCTGTATTGGTGCAAAAAAAACCTTAAGCATAAAACATTAACCTTTGGAATATTGAAACACAATTAGACTGACATTTATAACTGCCTCATATATAAAATGATTTATGGTCAAGCAAAGTGCTACTCACCAATAGTTAGGCATGGGTACTTCTGTGTCCTTGTATTTCTCCTCCAGTTCTGCATTCTTCTGTCTGAGGTACTTCAAGAGAGAATGTTTGGGAATCACTCAGTCTGCATGACTTAACTCTTCATTTATCTTAATTTGTTCTTGTTTTTTAATTCTACTTTTTCAAATTTTATTCTATCCTTGGTTGTGTGCTGCTGTGTTGTTTGTTTGTCCGTCTTTATGCTGCTGTGAGGTGCAATTTCCGCATGTGGGAAAAATAAAAGTACTATCTAAACTAGCAAACAAGTGACCGTGCAGCAGGCTGGTTTAGAGGTAGAGAGGCTGACCAGTAACCGAAAGGTTGCTGGTTCAATCCCCTGCGCTGACAGGAGGGCGTATTCTAGTGGGTGGCTGGTATTACATATATACAAGTAATCTTCTTCACACTAGTCTAAGTAACACTCATATATGCATAGTTGATGACAGCCTAAACAAACAAAGATAAATCAAGATATCTGTATAAAACACACCTAGTTCAAGAGATTTCACCTCATCAGAAATGATAAAAGTTTAGTTTTAATGCAAATTCTGTAAATGACAAAAATAGACTGCAAGTTCTTACGTCTCTGTTGGGAACTGGAGTGCTTTGTCTGCTCACAACAGCCCCGATCTGGCTGCTCTTGGGGCGCGAGTGGAAATAGTCGCAGGAGCTCTGGAAAGGGATCCTCTCCACGTTACCCTCTATGCGAATCTGCATAGAGATATTGGAGTGAATGGACATGTTTAACATAGTGGCTCGATAAAAAAATAAAATAAATTAATAAAAAGTTGCCTATTAAAGTATTGGGAGCTGTAATCCAGTATGTGAACAATCCTTTGCCTCTGTCTAAATATGAAACCCATCCATAGGAAATCCTTTGCCGTCCATCTTTTAACAGGATATTTTTAACATCCAGTCCAAATTTGTTGACATTCTCATCATTATTTCCAGAGATACATGTGATAAGGTAGACACGGTCCCCTTTGGAGAAGCCTACGTTTTCACTATTTTCGGTTTTGGGGAACATCCAAACGTCAACCAAATAAACGTAATTTTGTATTTAGTAATTTCAAAAACTAGACATATTTAAGTAACGAAAAAAAAACATGGCCGTGCTTTGTTCTGCCTCGGGCAGGGGCATCTCAACTTTCAGGGGCCTTAGTTCCTCTACTAATATACATTTATACTATACTAAGAAGCTGTACTTACCTGTCTGTTTATGGGTTCCCAGTAAAACACCAGGCATGCGTAAGGGTTGCTCTCCTGTCGGCACAGAACAGAACAGATTATATAAAAAGCTGCGATTAAAAACCTTTGATCGGGAGCATTGATTCGTGGGAGCATTGATTTATCCGATTTTGTTCTTTTTTGTTATTTTTTTATTCTACTTATTCTAATTTTATTCTATCCTTGGTTGTGTGCTGCTGTGTTGTCTGTTTGTCCATCTTTATGCTGCTGTGATGTGCAATTTCCAAAATAAAAGCACAATCTAAACTAGCAAACAAGTGACAGTTTTGCGCGAATAAAAGGAGATAGCGTGCATGCGTGTTAAACACCGGGGGGGTGCTCTCCTGTCAACGTATAACAGATTATATAAAAGGCTGCGATTGAAGACTCACGGCTCCTTTGATTGGGAGCGATTGGAACATTCCGTGAGCTATCAACTTGCACGAATAAAAGGAGATAGTGTGGCTGGGAGGTATACAGAATATGAAGGTATACGGTCATGGATCAATGCAAAGGTATGGATTTTTACTATACCGTCATCCACAAATACATATATATACATATATATATATATATACAAAAAAAAGAAAGAAAAAAACATGTATGTACACACACACACACACATATATATATACACACACATACATACATACAGACATACATAAGTTAATAAAAAAATGTTCCTTGGAGCAGTATTAAAAAAGTAAAAGAAAACAGATCATTTTGAATGAAATAGCAACATGACAACTGATTCCAAGATGAAGACATAAAAATCACTTCTTTACAATTTTTTACGGAAAACTGAATACCGTCAAATACCGTTATACCGTGAAAACGAAGGAAAATATTGTGATGTGATATTTTGGCCATATCGCCCAGCCCTAGGAGATAGTGTGCACGTGTGTTGAACATCGATACATAAAACAGAGAGA
>OMKL01092847.1:4012-14843 GCA_900302295.1 Parasudis fraserbrunneri | reverse complement strand
AACCGTGGTTTTGGTGGAGGTAAGACTCCAACTATATTATCTTTGTCTCAGTCCTCCTGTCTGAACTGAAATAAAGCGTGATTTTGCATGGAATCCTGACTTAATCCTCTAACCCTGTCCCCTTCAGGTGGATTTGGCAACAACTTCTACAACAACGATGGCTACGGAGGAAACTACAGCCACTCCGGCAGCGTGGACTGGTGGGGCAACTAGTTGCCATAGGAACAGGTTGCCATGTCAACCCGACCCCACGGAAACCACATGTTAACTTTAGCCAGACCATAACAACCCCCCCTGTGTAGCTTCACTGACACACAGTACATTACCAACCCTGATTCTCTGCCCTTCGCTTCTCACAAAACTGAAGTGCAGCGCGATGCAAAGGAAAGTCACCAGCACGCACGATCCACTGGAGACCGCAGAGATTCGCACACCTCATAGATAGAGAGTGAGCATGGATGCTGACATGCATTGTCCGACAGCAACCTCGGACTTTCATTGTTAAAAGTAATTTTTTTTTCTTTGTGGAAAAAAAAAACAGCTAACTAATTGAATAACCTGAGGATCATTTGTATGTTAATGTACTGTGCCTTTTGAATTTAAACAGGAAATCTATGTTGTCATTTCACCAAATGAACTTGGCCAAGAGCTCTAAATTTGTTATTACTGTTATTTTGTTATTTGGTGAAAAGCATTAGAAAAGTAAACTTAAGCTTGGACTTAATCAAACCTTGGCAAATACTGGGGTGTTGTGGCTCGCTCGAGTCATGATTCCATTTGAACTTCAAATTTATTGCAGGGACAACTTGTCGCCTTTTCTACAGTAAAACAGCTAACGGAGCCAACACTAGAGCATCCGATACCACTGGGGCCATTCCCAGTGAGGCAACTGTATTCTAATCTTAAGGGACAAAGAGTTTGATTACTTTTTTTCTGTTTCGCTCACTCTATCCTGGACAGGCTCCTTTTTAATGGATATGGTAGTCTTTAAAATAGCCATTCCAATTGTGATCTTAATTAACACAAAGTCATTAAGCTCAGTGCCAACACTCACTGAGATTTAAACAAGGACACTCGATGCTGGAACTTGTTCCTCCACATTTCTCAATTGACTTGACAGTGTTACGGCAGCTAGTATGTTACCAAGTGCTAGCTACATTAAGTGGGCGGTGTTTTTTGTTTTATTTTTACTTGAGACATATTTAGTGCAGCCGTGTGCACGATTGAAAAACTGAGTCAGTTTTTTGATTTTTGAAATGTTTCTTTACAAATATGTATCAAAACAAAAAATGCCTGCCATCTTGAAAGTGAAGTTCAAAATGGCTGCATAAGGACCACAGCATCGGGAGGGCATAGCGTGTCGTGGCGTTGGCGTTTACCGATCTACCGTTAACCATGAGGCCGAGACGGTATTCTACGCATGCTAGTGTTTTGTTTTTTGGTCAAGGAGAAAAGACATGTGAACTGAGTCGCAGGCTTAAGTTAATTACAAACGTTTTCTCTTTTCAAGCTGCGTTGGAGGCATGGTTCATCTTGAAGAGACAGGCATTAGAATGATCACTGAGGTTTACCAGTTACAAAGCAAAAGGACGGAGCAGGGCAGATCAGCACTCCGACCGCTGGGGTTAGGGGGAGGGGGGTAGGCGTGGGGCGCAGTTTTCAGTGCACCACCATTGTGTCAGTGGCTTTGGTTTCCATTGCTGCATAATCTTACTGTGGAGGTGGCCAAAGATGGGGGAGTGTCCACTTCCTTATAGGACATAAGTACTGTCAACTCCTCTGGGAGTTCATCTGCTCAGACATGTATAAACAGCTCTGGCTCTAGTAAGCCAGACCAGGCTTTTCCTCTTAAAGAGGACCAGCCAATGAAAGGAGGAGAAATGGGGCATTTAACCTTAGTGCTCCGCGTTTCTCTTCGGGTGTGTTGTGCCTTGAAAACTTTTTTAGAAATTGAACTAAAAGCGGATGCACTGACAGTGTTTAGAACTTGAGATTGAATGGTGCTACTTGATTTAGGTATGTAGGCCCTTGTACGTCGTGCCCATCGAGTTTTACAAAAGTTATTTTATTGCACATCTAGAGTTTTATATAGATGTCTTGGATATGTGTCCTTAAGCTTCCAAATATTGTGTGTGAGGAGATTGTGAAAAAAAAACGCAGCTTGTTTACAAAGGGGAAGGGTTCTCAACGTTTAACCAGGATTTATTTGGGACCAGGGGATTTAGCAGTTGGGGGAATTTAGCCATTTGCACACAGATTTCTAGATTCTACTTTTGCTGCTAGTTTTGTGTAATTTATTAAGCATTTTTGACAAATATTTATTTTTGTAAGCCTCAAAGTGATTCTTTGAAAGTTTCAGAAACTTGACCAAAAGACAGTACAAAAACACTGGCACTTGAATGTTGAATGTCACCTGTATGCGTGAAATTTATATATTTCGGGGTAGTGTGAGCTTTTTAATGTTTAAGACGCATTGGACTCAGTAAATAATATCCACAGCTGTTTCAAGGCCTAATCAGGCTCAATCATCTATTAGATTCCCAATTGGCCATCAAAATTTAAAATGGATTTGAACAAACATGCCAAGGTTTGGAATAAAGTTGACAAAAGAGCAAATCAATTTCCTAAGCGTATCAGTGCAGAAGTGTTCGGATTCTCCAATTGTGTGCATTGTTTATGATTCTTTACTCTAATTTGACCTGATGATTATTTTTCTCCAGTGAATGTCTGGCACATGGCAATCTTTAAAGAAACAAACATGTGGTTTATTCTCTATTGTTGCATAATACGGCACCTCTTGATTTCTCCCCATGGATGGAGCACGCCTCTGCTGCAACAGTGACGTCCATGTCGGCTCTCACTGCTGCTTGGAATGACCTGGGTCCGGCACATGCACTGTGCGGATTGAGCCCTGTCCAAGACTTGCTCCATGCCCCAGGGGAGAACCCCAGAGCTCTTTAGATGTAGACTTTGCTTTCTGTACTAGCTTAGAAGCTAATGCACTGCATGGGAAATACTCAGCTGTGCGATTATTGTATGATTTTACCAAAATAAAAAAAAAAGTTTGAATGCAAAAGTATCTGAAAAATCAAGCATGTTTCCTAAAGACTTGTTTACTGTAGTTGTGCTGAGGAGACTATTGTTGTAGCAGGCGGGCTTGTTGCCTTGTGTGGCTGCGGGGTGGAAAGGCAGCAAAATTGAAGTTGGCTTAGATTGGATAGGCTTCAATTCTTTGAAAAAATATATAAAGATTTCATTTGTAAACCCAACTGTGTCAATCGTTTTCTTTTCACTAATGTGTTTGTCCCCATTTTTGATGGGTTATAGTTTCTCACATTTGAATTTTACTTTAGAAAAATGGGTCCTGCTTTTCTTAGTGTGCTCACAAAATGCAACGCCATTACAGAATATGCGTGTACGATGTACAACAATTGCTCTGTAACATTACTTTGGCCACCTGAAGCAGCTTTTGAAGAGGGGAGATCAATCTTTTACATACTCCATCCTCAGCAGATCAGTGATTACAACACGTTGGCCTGTAAAATGCTCTTAGGTTTCCAAGATGTCCTTGCATAAGGACATGTAAGTAGGCTTAACCCAGCTACAGTAAGTATATACAGACTTCTAGACCCAGATGAGATATTGGCTGTAACCTACATATACCACTCACTGCTCAAGCTCTACGATATCATTGATCTACTTGCTGATCAGATCACCCCAGTAATGGGTTGCTGATCCTTAATCTTTTGAACACATCTGCATTCCTGAAAAGTCCTCTCTTCCCCTCTTGTCTACCCCTCTGAGTTGGGGAGGGGTCTGAGTGCTCGGTGTGTCTCTGACGCTGGCACTGATCTGAGTGCTGCTTCACCTCTTTAATCCTGCCAACCATCCATATCCCCTCATCTCCATCTATCCAGCTCTGGTCTGGGGATTTGGCTGCCATTAAGAGATGGCTTTTGCAAATGTGTGTGCATGTGTGGTGCTGTTAATGATGGAGCAGCATAACACACACACACACACACACACTCGCTAAAGGGGGAGGTTGCTATGCAGTAAGTGCAACAGCAGACACATATATTTGCTCTTAAACAAAAACTGTCAGGCACAGGTCCAGTAAGCTTGCTCAGTTCTGCCAGCTGTGTTCCTCTCTGTTATGAGAGCGAGCTGTGCAGACTGACATGCAGAATGGGCAGACACATAGACATTTGGACAGGGACTTTTATCACATATGGACACAACTGTCAGGCATGATCGACAGGTAAGAACATATTCCACTGCGTCATTTGTGCATCTTGTGTTTTATTTTGCATAGACCTTTTAGCTATGACATAAATTATATCAGGTGTGGCAATTCTATTCTATATATTCTATTCTTCATTGTTTTACTTCTAGAAATACTTTTTTATTGTAACATTCTATGGTTTTGAATTATTAATCATTATTTAAAATGTAGCAAGCAGTCAAGAAACTGATGAACTCCACATGTAAAACGCCACATAATAGCTGCTGGGTCTCCAGGAACAGACGTTTTAATATATTTATATAATTCATAATTATTGCTTTAGTTCATCAGAAGTGCTTTTTCTTTCTGCCTTTCAGACTGTGTCATCTGAGCACTGTTGTAATCCTGGCCTGTCCCAGATGAGAGGTGACAGGAATGACTCTCATCACTGTCACTGGTCAGTCTCAATCCCTCTGCTCCTTAACACTCTCTTCTTAGCCAATAAGTCGTCTCAAAGCCTCAAATAGATGCTCAGATTGGTAAAAGCAAGGTTTTTGTTGCAAAGCTCGTTTTAAATCGTGGCGCAGCAGGGGGGTTGATTTTCCTAAAATGTTTTGAGTCATTTAGATGATCACCATTATTGTCTTATTGTTGGGATTGCTTTGGCCCCTTTGGGCTCTTGGTCAATTTAAAGTTTCTTAACATCAAACTTCATGTTGCCGCAGTAGATCATGTTCTTTAAACCGTCATCAGCACTGAGCAGAAAAACATGAATTTGTCTGTGTAGGAAGGAAACCTAGATATTGGGGTTGACTGAATAAGAGGCCCCTAATCTAAAGAGATTTTTTTTGATTGATCAAATTAAAACGGCAAGGCCACACTCCAGCCAAGATGAACTGGATGGAGGGTGAAATCCCAGGCGCAGACAATGCCTATTGTTGTTGGGCTAATCTCTAATATGGGCTGTTCTTTCTTAATCACATCATCATTTCACCATGCTCAGCAGCTGGGATAGGGACGGTTTCACCCTGAAAATAGCCCTCAGCCCACCAGTCAACGTGACTCACACATCAAATCATTACTCCACCATGCCCTGCTGCTAGCGCAGACTTTTACAGCATCCTTTTAATCTGCGTAGGGGGGTAAACAGCAGAACCCATCTGCAAAGTGTTTTGCTTTGTAGCCCTCACTGTGTACTCATAGCACCATTTCAGTTGCCTCTAGTTGATCTTTGGGCCTTGCAGAGGTGGACTGTTAGTATATGAGGTATCTCTACAGCAGATGGAAAGAAATAAAATAGCTGTTTTGTTTTGTTTTGGCCTGGTTCCTCTTTAATCTTACCCGTTCCTATTGTTGCTTCTAATGGTTTCTGTTGCTTCCACAAAATGCTACTCTATACAATTGTGCAGTGTATTCGAACCAATCCATTTAAAGAAACAAGACACTTCGATAAACATAACGTGAGGCTGAATGTCACTGTAGAATCTGTGGTCATTAAGAGGTGGATACCAAGATCCAACAAGGTTGTGGTCATTTCAGTTTCAATTCAATCCATTTGGGGAATTTAAACTTTTATTTCCAGTCAATCATAGCAATATAATGTATTGCTATGTCCTGAATACATTTCAGCCCTGTATTAATCACTATGGTTTGTTTTGTTTATGTGTCCTGTAGTAATCACTATGGTTTGTTTTGTTTATGTGTCCTGTATTAATCACTATGGTTTGTTAATGTGTCCTGTATTAATCACTATGGTTTGTTTTATTTATGTGTCCTGTATTAATTACTATGGTTTGTTTTGTTTATGTGTCCTGTATTAATCACTATGGTTTGTTTGTTTTTCCAACATCTTGCTTGTACAGCTATATGGGGTCACAATATGAAAGTATTATCCTAAAACTTTAAAATCAAGTCAGTGAAATCCCCTCTCATCAGCAGTATTATGCAATCCTCAACAATCTGAAAGATGTAGATGGGGAGATATTTTCACTTGTGAATCATTTTTTGGAAAGCTTTCTGTCCAAATACATAAATTACGCATTTTCCTAGGGTAATATTAGCATAGAATATTGGGGAGTAATCAACATAATGTTAAAGCTGAATATTAATTATTGAGAGTATTGTACAGAATTCTAAAGCAATATAGGTTGATTTTGGACTGTATATGGTAAGTTGAGTAGCTCTGAGCTGCTCTGGAAGTTTATTTTTTATTTTTTATATTAGAGAACCTCCCTCCTCCCTCCCTCCTCATACCTCTCTCTCCTTCCAGTGTCGGTGCTGTGCCTGTTGCCCCAGGCTGCGTTGGCATTGTGGGCGTGTGTGCGTGCATGTCCAGCCTCGTGCACGTGTACCCAGGAGAAGAGCTGCAGTGTGCTGTGTGACCGGTCGAATCTGGCAGACCTGCCCCGAGAGTTCCCCTGCGAGGCCTCCTCCATCAACCTGGACAAGAACAGCCTGAAGTTCCTGTCGGAGAGGGCCTTTGGAACCCTGCCCTCCCTTAGGACCCTCTCAGTGGACCACAACAACATCTCCTTCATAACCCCTGGAGCCTTCAAGGTACACCTTTATAAACTACAGGGTTCCCAATGCCCATGGAATTTCTGGAATATCCTGGAAATACCATGACAGGTTTATTCCACACAGGGAAAGTCAGGAAATGTCATTAATTCTCCGGTCTGAGTCATAGATTCAGGGAATATTATGAATGGGTCTCTTTTACTGGCGTTGCATCATTGCATTAGATGGTGTTTTTTTTATCAGCTGTTTTTATACATTCTATGGTCACTTTCCTACTGCAAGGCCAACTGTTGCAGACAGACATCAAACTGTTTATCCCTTTTAGATTTCTCTGAGCTGAAACGACCAGAAAGGAATGTTGGGAAACCTGTTTATAAAACAAGTGCAAATCTAAAATAGCTGCGACCGAGCATCTATGCGTGCATGCATTCACACGCACACACACACCCCTTCACACATGCACACTTGACCTGCATGCCAAATTTCAGCCTCCTACGGTGAAAACTGTGGCCACTAGAGGATAGGGACGCGTTTGTTGACAGACCGACCGACAGAGCCAGCTATAGAGCTGCTGGTCGCAGCTAAAAACAAGCACATAATTCATGTAGGTGCTCTCAAAGTAGCATTGAGCTTAATAGAGTTGTATGAGCATCTTTACAGCGGAACTGTCTGCCGAGTCCAATGATGCCTCCCACAAGAGTCAATGACAAACTGTTCATGAGTTATGAAAGGGGGCGTGGCTAAAGTAAGGGGCAGGGAAGTTATACGCCTTTTGCGATAGGCCACTGCCATTGCCACGCCTCCTTTTAGCAAATTGGCATGAACACACATAGACACACACACACACACACACACACACACACAGTTGACCTCCATGCAAATTTCAGCCTCCAAGGGCAGAAACTGTGGCCGCTAGAGGGTGGGGACATTTTTGTGGACCAACCGACTGACGGACCAACCTACTGACCTATAGAGCAGCTGGTCGCAGCTAATAAAAGAATGATGCACCCATATATAAAGGCACAGCCTTAACATGTTGGTCCACTAAAGTAGTATTTTTAGCATGGGGAGAAATGTGCAACCACATCATTCTTTGATTCAGGAGCCTACTGATAGTCAGTAGTAGCATACCTTTTCTGGGAGTGTGGTCTTTATTCTTACTTTTTCAAACTGTGAACCCTTCTCATATTCCACTTTTCTGACTTGAGTGCACTTTTGATGCAATGTGTTTTATATTGTTATTAGGACAGTAGTAGTGATTCTGCTGTGGATGCCTTTAGTCTTATTGTGACAATGGAAAAGGAGTTAGAAGACATTAAGAGATGTATCGACAACCACTTGAGCTAGAGTGCCGAACTGTGAGTGAGTGAGTGAGTGAGTGAGTGATATTGTGAGTATATGAGGGGCTTCGCATCTAAAAAAGAAAAAAGAGAGAGAGATTGTTGAAAAGCGATGTAGATAGTCAACATACAACCATATCTCTCTCCTGCAGGGCCTGCCCAACTTGGTGGAACTGAGGATGGCGCACAACGAGTACATCAGCTACCTCCACACACGCACCTTCACCAGCCTGAAGAAGCTGGTGCGCTTGGACCTGTCTGACTGTAACCTCTTCAACATTCCCGACCGCATTTTCCTGGAACAAACGGCGCTCCGGGAGCTGTTCTGTTTCCAGAACAACTTCCGCAGGATCCCCGGGGCCCTCAGGGGAATGGAGAATCTCACCCATGTCTACCTGGAGAGGAACAAGATCGAGGCAGTGGCGTACAACTCCCTGCTGGGCCTGGGGAACCTCAAGTAGGTCACACAGAGAATGGAATGTGGTCGGGAGGTCACAATGAGGGTAATGAGGCAATACTTGGGCTGCCACAGGACAAAGAGCCAGACAAATTCAATCTCCTTATTTCTTTTTTCCGCCTCTCCTATCTCCCTCTTCTGAATATCGATCACTTTAAATGTCCTCTTTTTTTTTTAACCCCCGATGTGTTTTCCTTTGCTGCAGGACAGGAACCCTCTGAAAAGCAGCATTTTTGCTGAGTAGGGCCAAAAAGTATTTTAACTACGTTTTATGGTGTTTGTATGCTTGTTTGTATGTAAATACATGAAAAATGAAAATATATTTCAATGGTCTTCCCTAAAAGTTGAACAAATCTTTCTGTCTATCACATACACACTCTCTCTCTCTCTCTCTCTTGCGCTATCTTAGTCTTTAGTTTTTCACTGCAGATTGATACTGATTATGAGTCCTTAACTTTAAATATCGTTCAATACAGAGTACTAATCTGATTCATTATTTTTACTGAACTATTATAGACAGACCATTAGTTTAGTGTCATTGGATAAATATGACTGCGATATAATCCATGTTTCTCCATTAGAAAGATGCTTCTACAGTATATGCCAAAAATGCAGTAAATACATTTTAGCATTGGGGAATTTCTCCAATACTGATACTTTGTTTTAGCCTGGTATCAACCTAATATCCAATACCAGTAGGCCTATTGGTATCAGGACATCCCTGATTCACAAGTCCCTCTGTTTCTCCTCCCCTCGATATCCCAGGTACCTGAACCTCCAGGAGAATCGCATCAACGTCATCCATGACCAGGCATTTCAGGACCTTGTGCGGCTGGAGAACTTCTACCTCAATGACAACATGTTGTCTGACCTGCCCCGCGTCGCCTTCCAGGGCCTCACGCGCCTCAAGATGCTCAACCTGGGAGGTAATCAGCTGATCAACGTGTCCAAGACCTGGTTCAGCGATCTGGTGGAGCTGGAGGTCCTCTACCTGGACAGGAACCGCCTGCTGTACATCGAGGAGGGGTCCTTTGAGAACCTGACCAGCCTGATCACCCTCCACCTGAACAGCAACAACCTCACCATCCTGCCCTTCCCTGTGTTCCAGCCCATCTACTTCCTGGGACGCCTCTATGTCTTCAGGAACCCCTGGGAGTGTGACTGCTCTCTAGAGTGGCTGAAGGAGTGGATGGAGAGCTATAAGCTGGTGAGAGACATCCCTTGTGCCTCGCCCTCCTCTGTGGCCGGTCTGGATCTGGGTGAGGTGGTCTATGCCAGGGTGAACGGTACGTGTGTGGACCCTGGGGAGCTGAACCTGACCACGGCCTCCTCAGAGATCATCTCCACCACAGAGAATCGCTTCAACAGCCTCATCTCCAAGCTGCTACAGCAGGAGCTCAGGGAGGAACTCGGGAATGGGACGGAGAGCCTCCGTAATGGGACCCTGCTGGACGCTGCAGATGGACAGCTTTCTGCAGGGGTCAGAGGGCAAGGGGCACAGGCAAGCCAATCACAACTATACTTTCTGGTAGTGTGGCTCATCTGGTATTTGATTGGCCAATCAGAAGCAGGGGCCTACATTTCTGGCACCTGAGAAGTCTGGAAATGGGATTGGCACTCTGAATGATGGAAGCTCTTGGATTTAAGTGAATGTGGAGTAACTGTTCTCATCTGCCAATGGACTGGAGGATGTTACAGTTTAAGGAGTAACTCAACAAGAAATACGTGTTACTGGATGTCTGGTAATTTGTGAGTCTATCCTGCCAAAGAAGTTTTTTTTTGCTCTTGCAATGTCAGGAGTGTAGTAAACAGAATGGTTTCAGTAATCCTATGGAGAAGGTCTGGCCTAGATGTGACTGCAGTATACAGAGACTCATAGACAGATGGATATAATAGAGATGGGAACATTGCTGTGTTATTTTTCACAAATAATCCCTCTGGCAGGTGATAGACTTGCAAGTTCAATCTGTACAGTACAGGGTGTGCTACAGAAGGATGGATTTCTGATTTTATTAAAACACGTTTTCAAAACTATGGATGATTCAGATCATATAATCAAAATGTGTATTTGAAATCTTACCTTTTGTTACATAAGACCCACAAATGAATGTAGGTTTTAATCAATATTATATAATATTCATAGCATTACATGCTGTTTTCTCATTCACATCCATGTGTAATGGCACAGGGGATAAGAGCAGTTGCTCCTGCAGTTATCTTCCAAACAGATGTCCTCTCTCTCTCTCTCTCTCTCTCTCTCTCTCTCTCTCTCTCCTGCTACAGAAAGAGATTCAG
>OMKL01092786.1:3322-22538 GCA_900302295.1 Parasudis fraserbrunneri | reverse complement strand
ACAGTATGTGGTTCACTTTATCTATCTGTGATTTTGACAGTTTTGATATGGTGAATCAGAACTTGTTTAAGCAGTAAATTGTGCAACATTATATAGTGAAATGTGTCTGTTGCATGTGCACACATATAACAATTCACCAATCACTATACATGGAACCTTGATGCCATTAAAATATAGCATTAGCACCCTGGCATTAGCACCCTAAGCCAGACTATCTTGCGAGGTTAGGAATGATTCTACACCTGGAACTAATTAAGAAGCCTCTGACTGATTATAATTAATCAGTTGTGTGATACTTGTGCCCAAAGCATTGGTGGGCAGAGCAGCACAAGTCTAACGGGAAACAAGCAAACAAAAAAAGATGAATCTTTTGTCTTTCTTTCTCTAATGCTTTGTTGGATTATGCATGCTATACATTTTTCCAGAGGGGTGTTTCAATCGGCCCTGGGCGATGATTATTGGTGGCTGAATATTTTCATTTGCATGTTTAATGTACTTCTAATTCTTGTCATTTGCATAATGGCCCTTTCCGATCCATCTGAAGTCACTTAGAGGCAAGGGAGCAAATAGCACGCTGATCTCTGCCGTCTCACTGCATAATTTTCCCATTCCCGCTGATGGCCCTAGTTGGCATCCATTGTAACAGGACGGCTGATTAGTGATTAAAATGTTTACCGGTACATGGGGAAATAGATCCAGGCAATAGCCCACCACTGAAGACTGAGCACGCAGCTGGCTACGCATAGACAAATGGCTCCATGGCTGATGTCTTTTTAACCATGTGCTTAGTTTGCAGAACGGCCAACTCCGGGAACCACGTGCGAGAGGTGAACTGATGCATAAAATCTTACAAGCCAATGAGGGTACAGTTTTTTAAGTTTAATACCATTTGTCACAGATGGCTGCATTTACAATTGCACAACAATGTTAGAATCTCGTTGGAGATGTTGGATGGGTCCCCCGGTCAGAGTGAAGGCACGGAGAGCATAGCGATGATTCATAGGGTAATAATAGAGCTGCTAAGGTTCTCATTGTGAGAAGGCCTTCATCAGCCGCAGTGACTCAACCATTAGTCTATTTCCATTTCAGAGCTCTTGTCTCATAGTCATTTCACTCCACATGAAGCATACTGTTTTTTTGGCAGAGTACAACCATAAAGCATGTGCTCCAATTTGTTTGATGTCACCGAGTTCTCCAAAGTGCACCGTGAGGAGAAATAGCTGGCGAGTGAGTTCTCTTTCAGTCAACTTTGTTTGACACAACTCACTCTATGCAAAAAGCATCCTTGTAAGTGATTGGCTTGAAGCTCTTGGACAACACCTGGGGAGCCCTGCCTTTCTCCAAGGATATAAAATCCTGTGCTGGCATCCTTTCCTTCACTATAAACAGATCTTCCAGCGGAGCCTGCTTTGAGGGGCACCTGGAGTTGTCTCACACTTCTTTTCCTTCTGAGAGCGAAGGTTACAAGTAATCGGATGATAGCGAGCTTACATTTTTCTGAAGTAGCTAGCTTGCCAATGCCGAGAATGTTAAAGTTGGTTTAGAACTTTTGCTGTTTAGAATTGATTTCTATTGAATGTAGCTTTTTATTTGATGCTACCAAGGATATAGCTAAAAGTCATCTTACTCCGCACAATGAACTGGCACTGCAGACTAATTACACCAAGCCAGACAGTGATATGCACATGGTCCACTGTAATGCCATGCTACAGCTTAATGCATACACTGCCGTGACCATCCCAAAATGTAGGTCACAATTCAGCTTTCTTCACAAGAAGATATTAATTCCAGAGATTAAGTACTCACTGATACATCAAAGGAAATTCACTTATTTGCATCTTCCCCAGAGTCAGTACAGCGAGAGATGCGGTTGCACGCTAGCCTAGCTTAGCACAAGAACTGGAAGCAGGGGGAGACAGCTAGCTCAGTCAAAAGTGAAGAAATACACCTTCCAACAACTCCCAAACTGTATTTTTTTTTTTTTTTTACATTTTGTATCTTGCATATTTACCTTTTGTTCTTGGTCTCCCCTTGGCCCCAGGCTGTTCCTGTCCACTTATCTTCCAAAATCAGCAGTTCCTCCTCTGTAAATTCTGGTTCATCGATAAGGTTCTACATCTTGGTCCATCCAGAAGTAATCGTCCTCATCCTCTCTTACAAAGTCACCGATGATTAGCAGTCGTTCTTCCGTATGTCAGCTAGTCACATTGGTTTTGTTGATGGAAGTTACAACAGGGCTTTTGAGATGCTGCGCACAATCACTGCCCAGAGGTTGTTTGTCCAAAAAACAGCTCCAATAGCTACATTGTTATTTCTGCACATGGTAAATACACAAGATTCAATGTGTAAATAAGACAGTTTTGGAGTTGTTGGAGGGTGTGTTTCTTCACCTCGAGCTCTGTCTCCACCTTCTTCCAGTTCTTGTGCTAAGCTAGGCTAACGTGCAACTGCATCTTACCCTGTACTGGATGCACAGAGATGAAATTCCTATCTATGTTCTTGTCTGCCAAATAAGTGAATTTCCCAAAATGTGTGAGTGTTCCTTTAATATTTTAGCTTGAATTATAGACTGTCCATTCTTCCATTTTTATTTGAATCATACATCTTCCACTTGGGCACAAAACAACCACAAATAGTGGAGAACCGTGGCTCTACAAAGCTGATTTAGCCTGTGCCCGGAAGCGTCTGATTCTGAATGGTGAAAGGTCATAGGAAGGCACTTCTCCCTGGCTGAGTTCACACAGCAGCTTGCCAACGATTGGTCCAAACTTGAAGCCGTGACCTGGGGAGTAGAACCAATCACAGTCAGCAGTGCACTTAGGTCATCAAATCACGTTAGGTAAATCAAAGGCGTAATGTGGGGAAATATATGCCCTACACCTTGTGGTTAACCACAAGGGCTCTCTATAAATAGTCTGCGTCTCACGCCCCATTGTCTGAGTCAGGCGATGGATTTGAGCCCTGCATGAGTGAACATGTAAAAGAAGAACAGAGCTATTGCTCTGGCTGTCATTGGGCATCTATTCACTTAAGTGGACCAAGGCCAGCCGCTAAATTAAGGGAGATTTGTCCCTCCTCTCAGTGATGGGTGTATGTGCTCAAGCCCAGGAGTGAGATGAGAAAAGGGCTATTTTCCAGACAAAGCCTATTCTCTCCTTGTTGCTAAGGTCTGTGAGGCAAATTGTGAATGTCAACAGGGCTTGAGGAATGCAGCACATTTGCCGTCTGACAAAGGTCTCTGAGCTCCCGTGGATTCTGCCCAGCTTTGAAGTCATAAAAGCCCGGCTCTGACAGTTTGGGCACGTGCGTTTTCATCTCGCCAGAGAGGGAGAATGGGAGCCCTCAATGGCTGGCCAAACCCACTGGGTGACTTTGTAACCATAGCAACCCCCCAGGACTTGCTTTAAAGCACTTGTGCCTGGCTTTGATGACAAATGCAAGCGGAAAGGGAGGACGGCAACACTTTGTTTTTGTATTGCTGTATTTGATAAGCCCTCTAAACTTCTCTAACACGGCACGGGGCTTCTGTGCTGCCACATTGTTCCCACTGTTCCAGAAGTAAAATACATGTGATTGGTGGCCATGACATGACAATTCTGGCCAATCATTAAACTAGATGAATGACTGGTGAAATATATTCCATTCAATCATAGAGCTTGCCCTTAAATGACTTTCTTTTTAAAAGTCAAGTCAGGTCATATTTATTTGTATGGCCCAATATCACAGTACATGTCTGGTCTCAATGGGCTTCACAAGCCCACAGTGGAACAACACCCCCAACCTTAACCCTCAGTGAAGAGAAACCTCCCACAAAAACTTAATAGGAATAAAAGGGGAGACACCTCAGAAAGGCAATTCAATGAGAGATACCCCAACAAGGATGGTCACATGTTGAGGTGGGCAACTGATTATTGATAAAATAATTGGCAAATTCCCCGTTAGCCAGTGGCATGAGCTCCATGCATTCCAGCCACTGCCAGGTCCTCTCAAAGCAATTATGAGCAGGAAATCAATTACACATATAATTAGCTGAGGGAGGTGGCTATGGGAGCAGATGGAGAAATGTCAGGAGACCCTGATGGCACCTCTGGGAGAGGAACCTCCGACACAGACCGAGGGTGGGACAGACACGGACCCTCTGGGTGCTACAAAGATGGTAGATGGAGAATAACATGAGCCTGGACCCAAAGCTATAGGCTCCTCTGCCCTTTCATGATGGCTGTTTAAAAAGTCTCATTAAAAGTTGAGGCTGTGTCGCTGGGAGGACGGTTTGGTGGGTGTCCAGGGCTTTGATACTCTGCAACCCTCTGCAATACTGTTTGTTTACATGGAGCTCAACTCTGGTGGTGATGGTGTTCCATCTACATCACCTTTCTGTTAAATACAGTTTAAGCAAGTCCTTAGTGGTTTCTTCTCTTTGCTTCTCTTCAACTTAAGCTCTCTTAAGTTGGAAAAGAGGGTACATATTTTTATCAGATTAATTTTATCCCTTTCATCCTTAATTGTCTGACCCTTTGAAAATCAATAAATATACTCTTTAAAAAAAAACATCTCACATTCTCCTCTTGCCAAAAGCTTAGCGGAGTGGAGCTAAAACTTTTTACCTCAGATTGATCCCCCATTCTACCCATTCTACTTCAATATGGAATTCATACTGGAAAATATTAACAAAAGGCAATAGCAGTGACATGTCAACGTTAGTCCTGACTGACAACCGAATTTCCCCACGGGATAATAAAGTATTTCAATTCAATTCAATTCAATTCATGACAGCTATTTTGCTGCCTCACGTACAAACCTGAGAATCCTGCTCCAATCACAATGTTACTGTAAGTGGGGTGATGGTCCAGCACAAAATGGTGGTCTGGTGTAACCTGTGAGAACGAGACAAGATGAAGAGCTGTGAAGATGGAGAGCCAGTAAGTAAAAAATTATAGGCTGGGGGTGGGGGTGGCAGATTGGAAAAGCAACACACCTGTTTCTATGCCCCAGCCTGTTCATTTTGCACCTCTATTACAAAATCCACTGGTTTGAAAATTACACTTTTTTTTTCTTTCTCTAGTGCTGCTTAGTTGAAAACAACACTTTCAACTTGTTTACAAAAATGACAATCACTGTATCTACAATTTGTGCTTTTATATTGTCATACAATTGTCATGGCACGGTTTCATTCCAAATGGTCTGGGTTTTGAATAATGAAAATCCATACCGTTGCATGTTTCTGTCATATTCTGTATAGTTTCCAGTCTTAATTGTGGGGTCTTAATTCAGTCTTAATTCTCTTTTGTTTTGAACAAAAGCATCCTCCTTTTATTCCTCGTTTTAGGGAGCATTAATAGTGTGCTGAGCTACAGCAAAATACCACTGCATCAATTTGTGAAGGGCACATGCCCCCTGTGAAACACTTTGTACCTTTGTGAAAAATAGGTAAAAACATTATGTCCCTAAACTTCCTTGGCATTGTTTTCATTCCTTTTGTTAAAAAAATCTAGAAAATTGAATAGCCTTCATATTATATAATGTTCTTGCATTACTGCTGTAGACGGCAGTTGTATGACCCAATTCCTCTTATACTGTAGATATGTGGAAAAACACCTTGCCGGGAAGAGAATGCTTGGTGGAATGTAGAAAAAAAAGGCCACACAGCTATTATAATATTCAGAAGCATTAGCCTAGGTCATAGAAAGCAGGTTCTCCTGGAGCTATGTGATCTTTATAAAAGCAGTGTGTTGTATTGCTTGAGGGTAGAATGGCTGCACTCCTCACCCCCACACACCTCCCCCCGAGATGATACAGAACCTCGCACCTGTGTCTATATATATATATATATATATATATACATGGTGAAGAAAATAATAGAGAGACAGCCAATGTCACACACAATTGATGTTTACAACTGGCTTAATGGGTGTACTGTATTAATAACCTGAATATCATATTTTCACCATGAAGCTCATAAAGCAGTGTTGTCATTGAAGGCTGCGTTGTCTATTACTTTCAACCCTCCCCAGTTAGCTACTTACCCATTCTGAAGCTAAACTATTGGCCCTGTAATGGAGAAGCATCACAGATCTGGTTTCACAATTTGACGCAATGGCCTTACAGTTGACAGTAATAATCATAATAAATCAGATGCATGCGCAATCTGAAACACAGGAGCTGTGAAACACTCTGCTGTGTGGATTCTGGCAACACGGAAAAGGATCCAGGCTGACAAAGGCAGGGGGCTGATGCCAACCGTATACAGGCAACTCTCCACCACGGCGGGCACGGGCACCAGGCCAGGGAAACAGCGCGCGATGTATCGCCGAAGGATTTCAATATCTCCCGTGTCTGTCTGCCTGTCTCTCTCATCCGGGTCGGTCTCACTGCCCATGTGGTAGCATATCTGGGAAGATTCATACAGGTTTCATCATTCAGCACAGTCGACAATACTGTTATTTCCACTGAATACACTAATGGTAGATTAAAAAAACAAAAAAAAAACAGTGAGTACTGCTACGGTATACAGACACAATCACAGGCTAATCATCAACCACTCTGGTTCATTTCACCCAGTTATTTTATGTAATGTAATTGAGTTTTCCTTTAAAGGCAATTAAAATGGCCTAACATTAGCCTAATGCAGGGCATGGCTCTGGTGACTGCGTCATGGAATGAATAATGTGATGTGGCATTGCCATCTGTCCCCCCCCCTCCTTCGCATGCATGTTGTGTGCTATTAGTCTCCAAACTCCTGCTGGCTCACCATCATGCCCAAAATAGAGATGTAATATCAAATGAAGGAAAACCAAAGCAGAACTAATAACCCCAAACTGTATTGGAAGTTTTGGAACTGTTGATAGTGGTAGCTTAAATCTTTCATCTGCAAGTGAGCAAAAGCACTTTTATCAACTAAAATTTCATTGGAGATGTTTTTAACCTTACTTTAAAGAAAATGCCAATCCAATTGTCTAAATTCAGTAACTTGTCTTAACAAGACTAAAGGGAGTTGGAGATTTTTATTTAACACTTTTTTCCTGAATCTTTTCTTACTTATATAGCACTTTGTGACATTGTTTTGAAAAGTGCTGTATAAATAAAGCTTATAACTATATTATCATTATTACTCAAGCCTTTTTTTGGGGTTCTCCACTCCCCTGAGTATTTATGATCCCAGAGGCAGTGGTCTTAACCACTACACCATCTCTGGGCCATCATCATGCCTGGTATTCTAAGCGTTTGGTGTGAACCCTACAGTATGAACTCACCTTCATCAGCCCTGGGTACTCATTGGAGGGAAGGCCATAGATGTGGTATTTGGCCTCCTGACTTGTCACCTGAATGAAGGCGGGGAAACGGCGGTCTGTGCTGTATGAGCCGGGGACCTTCTCCCTCCAGTAACACACGTTGATCTTCACCACCTAATAAGGGTAGGAACACCATCAGCACCACGGAACGCCTCAGACCTTGGTTTTGATTAAGAGCCTGATGATGACAATCCCTGTGCATCTGAGGGTGTCTGCCCGTGCATGCACACACACACACACACCCGCACACACACATATCACTATTCCCAATCCAACCCATTACCATTTTTGTCTCTTAATACAAGCACAATTACAAAAGTAGCGCTGCAGTGGTGAGGCTAGAATGAGGATTTAATGAAATGCATACACGCCCGTACAAATCACGTCCAACCGAGGGTAGTAATAATAAGGACACAATGTTCAGGAGCTTTCAGTTTAATGAACTAACAGGCTGTGCTCTCATTCCAAGGGACCATAAAGATTCAGGCGGCGCAGTTCCAGCGAGCCAATGAGCTCATACCCTGCGCTTTTCTACCAGCTCACTCAGGCATGGCGTTCCCCAGGCCCCCTAGCCTGCTAGCCTGAATAATGCAATTCCAATACCAACTCCAATTCTCCACTTAAACAACTGCCAGGTTGTTTTTCCATCTCCTTTTCTTTTCAGCCTGCGTGGCACATTGCGAGCTGGGAGAGACTGGCTAGCTGACTAGCTCTTCCACTATCCTTGGATTTCTGTATAGCCTTAATAATGTTATTGTTTCTATTTATACCAAACAACACATTGGCAGTCTGTTAAGACAGCAGGAGATTCGTTTCTCTGGCCAGGGGAAAAGGTAGTCAGAACTCGCTGCTCACAACCTGAGGGCAGAGGCTATACTTAGGGTGGTTTGTCCAGTGTCTCAACCTGGTTTTGGCTAAATGTTCATGGCCATAGTTGTTTAATATTCTTAAACAGTGAGAGGAAGGTCTAACTGTGTGTATAGTACACACACACAAAAAACAAGTGCTTTAGTCTTGTATTGAGTCTCAAAATCTTATTTTTCTTATGTGGAAAAACAAAATGTACCAATGGGGTGAGATCATTTAACTTGTGTCATACAATTCAGCTTGGATTTTCTAAAAACAAGCGACATTATCAACAAGTTAACAAGTGGGGTAAACAGACTTATTTTTTCGAGATGGTGTCACGTCTCTGGAAATCTCTTGAAGCAAGTTCAGGTCTACTGAAACAAGTGAAATTCTCTCTCCCCGTCGGCAAATTAACTTCCCTCGTTTAAAGGAGACGTACAGTAGTTGAGGGTGTGGATGACAAAGCCGGCGTTACAGCTTGGCCAACTGTGTGACTGAGGAAGCAATCAAACACGTGGACGGATGTACGCAGGTCACAGACCTTCATTAACCCCCGTCATTAACGGTTAACTGATAAGCTTAAAATCGTCTGTAAACCAACGGAAATGCATCTGTGATGTCCAATAAAAAATGGCAATGAAATTAATGTTGTTGTTTTTTTTATCCATAGTTTAAGACTGTCCCTGATGTAGTACTATCAACTGTCTAAAGTAACCTGGCCAACTTTTCACTGAGGACACTTTGAAGTAAGGAGATGAAGAAAGGACAAGTCGCCACGTGCTGGAGACAGTTGATGGACTCAACAGATGGTAGATGTTATCGCAAGTATATAAGTATATAAGTATATAAGAGGCGCTATATAAATCCAGGTTATTATTATCAATATTCATTTTCAATGAAAAGAGGATAACAATCGAACATTTGTGAGTCCTCTGCCTGCGAAACGACAACCAACGCTCGATCTCGTGGAACTTTGCGCTGGTGCATTTACATGCACACGCATGCTTGTGACGCAACTTTGGATTAAAAGTTTTGAATGATTGTTGCTTTGGAGCTGTGAAGTTGTTGTTGCCCTGGCACATGTGGGGGGTGAGACCTTTTGCAAATCTTTGTTGTTCATCGCCTGCCGTCTGTCAAGCCCAAGAGGAAGAGAGGTGTGTGTGTACAAGGCAGCCTGGGGGCTGCTAGATCCGTGTGTGTGTGTGTGTGTGTGTGTGTGTGTGTGTGTGTGTGCGTGTGTAAAACCAAAGACAAGGCTTTGATATGATGTTTATCAATTGATTTTACAATCAGCACAACTGAAATGAAGAGAATTTGTTATAATTTGGCAAAGCACAATGGTAATTTCGATACAGCAGATACAGTGTCACATACCCATCTCTTATGCAACAGAAATTGCATTCTGTATACATAGCCATGTTATTATGAAACTGGGCAAATAACTGTTTAACCGATTCTTACTGGTGGTTAATGGTTAATGGGTTAATCGCTAACCCCTATTGACATCCCTATGAGCACACACTGCAACAGGAAATCAACTGAAGTCAAAGCTGTCCCCTAGCAACGCAATTCCACTGAAACTGTCTATAGACCCTTTTACTGTTTGTAAACAATAATGACATTTGTAGGCAAAACTCCGAAAACCAAACCGCACGTGCGTCCTAACTTTTTTCCTTGCCCTAGTTGTATTTTTTATTCTTTCGATTATCACAAAAATATTTTTTTTTCATCTCTATTTTAGGTTATGGTGGTGTGTGAGGGAGAGAAACCAGAGTTTTGCCAACAAGATGATGTTGACAAAAAAGGGGTCTATAGTGGAAGCTGATGAGAACCTGCAGAGGGAGTTGTAGTCCGATGTGGGCCAACAAGGTATTAGCCCAGGCTCCAGCAGTGATGACCAAGCTCTTGGCACGGAAAACTCCATGGGAGGTCGATACAGTCACCACAGATCCAGGCTTGATCTCTGTTACCTTCTGTCCATCTTTTATCACTCCGCCCAATTTTTGGAATTGCCCCTGGCAACAGAAGGAACAATGGATTAAAGGCCCCATTGGGGATATTTAAAATGTTGGGTATGTTCACATACATTCTTGAAGACTTCTGTAGATGGAAAATAAGCTATTGGGAACTTTCTTTATTTTTAATTAGAATATAGGTCAGTTTTACTTATATCTACTTTGTGTGCACTGTGGCGTAGATTTCAGTTATCTTCAGTCAGCTTGTACAGACAGGAGCTTGACCCCATTGACTTTGCATTAGTTTGTGGCTAACTAGTCGGAGCTAGTATGAGGAACAGCACGGACTGTGCTAAGAAAGGACTCTACTGATCGACAACATCACTGATAGTAAGTAGGAAATAGGGTTAGGGTTCCAAAAATCAGAACTATCCATTTAAGGTAAACCATCATGAATCCATGCAAAGGTTATGGATTTTTACTATACCATCATCAACTACTGTATATATATCCTACATATCTACATATATCATAAAATTATATATATATTGTTTCAAGTTATTCTAAAATTATGCCTTGCAACAGTATTATAAAGATTTTGGGATTAAAGACTGGATTAAAATACCTTTTGAATGAAAAAGCAAAGCACCATGACTACTGTATTACAAAAAAGAAATAACAAAGATGTTAAATCACATTGTAATTTGCACTAGAAAAAACTAATATTGTCAAATATCATTATACCGTCAGAAATAAGAAATATATTGTCATATTTTGACCATATTGCCAAGCCCTAATTCTGATGCTTCTCATTATTCCAACTTCTGAGAGCAGATTTTAGGATTACACTGGATCCATTACACACTAATTTGAAAAAACTGCAAGACAATGGCATTTAACGACAGCAATCACACACAAGGATATTACACTGTAAATCCTAAATTGAACCTGTTCTAGATTGGGGTTAGTTAAAGTTTAATAGGGAACCGGAGAGTCATGAAGTCAACAAAGGAGACAGGGCTGCTGAAACAGGAACGAGGTAGTATTAATATTTGTTGAACTGGGGGCAGTTGAGATTTTGAATGACATTGCTTTTAAAGTGCACATTTTCTCATCTTATTCATTCCCCCTTGTGTTTTTCAAAAGTATTACCGTTAAGTGTCCATCATATTCCCAGCACTAATCCAAACAATACTTTACATCAGAAGGGAGTCAACAAGACACCCTTTAGAGTAGCCTAATCTGAATCTTGAGAGTTGAAACTGACTGAAAAAGTGCGGTCTGTTCAGTAGGGAGGTTCAGTAGAATGAAACTTCATGACGGTTCAGACCGCGTAGAGGTCAGGAGGGTTTATCATGGACATATCTGTGTATAAAGGTACACTCCAAGGGCCATTACCATGGTAACTCATGGAAACTAAACTTTATGGCTCACTGGATATTTTCAGTTGGAATCACTACATGACATAAATGAATAAATAAATGAGCTATACTCTGTCCACTTTAAGGGTGTTAATTGGTCTTTGACATTTGGTCTGTTTCAGCCACTGAGGTGAACTCAGAGTGACTAGTCAGCCTTTATTTGCACAAAATGTGAACACTGAAATGAAATGAAATGTTCAACTCTGAAATGAATCAAAAATCAGCTTGGTTCACTTTTGAGTCCACTTATGCTTCATTTGTGCATTGTGAATACACCATACAATATTTATGGAGTTTGCTCTGGGAAATTAGTTTATTGACTAATTAAAAGCGCAAGTTCATTGACATTATCAGTAAATATCTTGCAGTAAATTATAGCATAAAATACATGCTAATGCTAAATAGTGGCATGTTTCAAGACAATTAAAAGTATTTTGTAAAGTTTTATTATGACCGTGCTGGAGGTGAATAATGTCTGACAAATTAGCTACCAGTAGTGTTTGTAAAGAGACTATGATCCGTTGAACAGGTTTGACAAACCGTAAACCTGAAGAAATTCAATAATGGCCCAATGAGTTTTAGCTTTAATGGACCAGAAAGAGGACCAAGAGTAAACAAACTCACTTGTCTTTGTGCTCACAGTATCCTCTCCTTTGAAAGAAAACTCAGCTCTGAGATGTCTTTTTTACAACTCTAAGTGCTATGGATGGCAATTTGTGCTTCTGGTGTAAAACGGAGTATCAGTAATATCCACATTATAAGGCTAAAACAGACAAACTTATTGAATGTGATAATGCTTATTTTTGGCAATCGTTAATCATTTATGGACTCATCATCAATCGTTATTTGTTTTCAAACACTAGCATTTTAAACAGTGGCTAATTTGACAGAGGAATTATTTTTCTCCACCACATTGACAGTGATCATATTTTCTACTGTCTGGAAGCAAAGCACTACTGACAGCATCACGTTTAACACTAATGTCACCTGATTTGCACTTTTAATTCATCAATAAACATCTTCCCCAAGAAAATCCAAAGCACCCCACCAAGAGGACTAAAAAGTAAATTGAGCTCACACTATTTGCTGAGTTCAGTTTGTTTCAGAGGGGTCTTTGTTTCAAATATGCAAAAGAAATGCTGATTAATTGCTGAGTTAACTTGTATGGTTGAAATGGGCAAAGTGTTAATACACTTTCAACACGCAATACCTTGCAAAGGCATTGGGCCATGATTTGACCGCTAAGCCATGTCTGGATAGGCACAGAAGTCATTTAGCTGATAATGAGGAAAGTCTGGATTAGCCTGACATCTGTACAGATATGCAAAGTTCATAATTACAAAAAGCTGATAAGCCAGTCCAAGGACATATTGTAGATTTGGTCCCATTTTGACTCAGTACATTTCAGTAAAGGCCCAGAATGGAAAAGCTTAACCCAGGGCAATAACTAAAGGACAAGATACTTGAAGAACTTCTACACATGCATCATAGAGAGTGTCCTATCAGGGAATATCACCGGCAGTTACGGGAACAGCACCTCTCACGACCACAATGACCTGCAGAGAGTGGTTCGGTCAGTCGAGTTCACCACCAGAGGTGTACTCCCCACCCTTCATTACATCTATACAAAGCAGTGCAGGACCAAGGCCAAGAGAATCATAAAAGGCTCCAGCCACCCGGACATCAGTCTCTTTTCTCTGCTGCGTTCAGGCAAACCCACAGGGCCATTTTGCAACAATGACTGGCTTGCTGTATCCCGCTTATTACACGGCTACCTACCAAATACATTAATAATTTGACACAAAATATTGATTGAAATTGATTTTATTACAAACTTTGGCCAAACAGTCCAGCAGAATTCCAATCGTTGCTGTAGCAACATAAATAAATGCTTGACAGTGGTCTGTTATTGTCCACAGTGGTCATTACAGAAAGAAAGCATTCGTTGAACTATCAGAATTGTGTTTTCAACAAAGCTGTATAATATGATAGAATTAATGGAGGAGGCTGTGAGAAGAAGAGATCCACCCTATAAAAATGCACATGGTTGTTTTTGGCAATCATCAAAAGCATCTATTATGGCAGCTAATGACAAGTTGTAATTTATACTTGGTTGGAACTTCACACAAATGAGATGAAAAATGTGTCCGGTCAATTGAAAGGGAAAAAAAAGACAGCAATTGTCTGGGACTGCACTGAAATAATAAAAAAAAAAACGTTAGTATTTTGTGCTTGACCTGGCAGCCACAGAAGAGTTTGTTCTCCTCCGCTGCTTTGTTCACTGCCGACAGAGGCTAGATAATACTGTGATGAACTCATTGCTGAAATAGATTCCTGTGTGGGCTATTATTAGGTTAAAGCAATGAGCCTGTTATATGATCATTTATGCTCATACTAGTTCTTGTAATCTGTGACAAAGAGAAATCTCAAGAAACTGTTTTGGTACATTAATCTTTTATTATTTCCACACACCTTAGCTCTCAAGGTTTTTCTTTATAGTGCCATGGTCTGCGGTTTCTGAATGATAAATGAATTATGCTGGTTTTGTCAGTACAATGCGCAGACCTCTACCAAAAACCATGGAATTGATATCAACATCAAATTGTGTTGTATTGACATTATACTTTCTCAGCACGGTAATGGTTAATTAGCGGCTGATGCACACCTAAGGAATTAGTCAAGACACTGGCATTCTTCGTAAACCATAAAGCAGGAGCATGTGGTTCAGTATCGAGCACCGACGCAACTACCAAGTTCAGTAAAAGCTTCCTTAAAAGCTTTGTCAAATCTGAAAACCTTGAGACCTTTCTTTAGATCTAAATGTGCTACATGCTGTTTCCTGATTATTATAATGGTAACAGAAATGCAAAACACTTTCTGGTCAACTTAGAATTGACAGAGTCAAGTACTATTCCAATGTTTTATTCTTCTTCGATTACAATTTCATACCATAATGCATGCGAACTTAATGGATTAACGCCGTTCAGTCTCTCCACCACTCTATGGTAGAACGCACACCCAGCAGTTCCACTTCAAAACCAGACATGCTAGGTGAGACACCTACTGTAGGATGAGTCGGAAATCAGAATCAGAAACCCTTTATTGCCTTGTACGAGTTACACACAAGGAATTTGCCTTGCTGTGTAGCGCTGTGACATACCGACATTAAACTAAGGTCTACTGAGTCTGGTCTACAGTGCGAACAGACGATGCAGTATACATTCACACGGGAGACAAGACTAAATACGCAATGGTGATCAATGGCGATCGATCTCAACTGTATACTTGTATGCAATGTAGAGGTAGAGTTGTACGTGACCCAAAGTGTGGGAGCCCAGTGTACCCTGGTAGTTATATTAAAGGATAAGGCCTGCGCAATTTTATTTTGCCTTTTGAAGTACACTTTGTAATAACTACAATGCCCGTTTTTCATGATAATACACTACAATATTTAAAACTGGAAATATGTGTTTGTGAGCTGTATTTAATGTATACAATGGGAATGTATGGCTTCATGGTTGAGAGCTCCTATGGGCAGGAGAGACAAGGAGAGTATTGAGAGTAGTAGAAATGCATTGTAGGTTTGGGTCTTCTCTTAGGGCTATGTTGACAATAAGAAAATTACACTGGCCCCATCCTTTCAAATTAGATAAGAAATACTGCTAATAATGATCGCACATCAGTCAGATCAACCACACATCAGAAGACTGAGTCTCTTCAACATGGCAGGCCGGCATGTTTTATGTACATCACCCATTGTATCCCAGTCAATGGCCACCATATTTCCCTAACAAAAAAGTATCATGGTAGTTTGATGTTAATTTCAGTTTTATCATAGTACATGGTACCGACCATTGTATAAATTACCATGGTACTGCCATGGTAAAAGTCATGTATTGTCTTAGAACTACTTTTATCCTTCATTAATACCATGGTATAATCCAATTTAAACCATCATACCAATGGTATTGGCATCATCATCATGAAACGTTTTTGGGGATACCATGAAACATTTTTGTACAGGTTGCTCTCTTACCTGTGCAGTTCTGAGCGCTCGGTCGGCGTACAGCACTCCAGCAGTAATGTCCACCAAAGCTCCATCTCCTTCGGACAGGTTGACGTTGGGGATGTGGCTGCTGAACTCCTGGCGTGTCAGGATCACCGTGGGAACATGATTCCTCTGCAGGGTGCTCTTAATCATCTGGTAATCCTGATGGTTCTCTTGGCCCATCACCAGGAGCCCAGTCTGCCTAGGAGGGGAGGGCATGGGTCATGAGGTCAATGTGACTGGCCTGAACCCTGGCCTCGTGTTACTGCACCTTCAAGTCTGATTTGATCAACTGTATTGACATGATAAACTTGACTTTAGGGCTGGGCGATATGAAAAAAAAGTGAAAATCACACTATTCAGAAGCCCCTTTTTGATATCGATATGTATCAAATGTAAGTATGGAAAATCACATGTTAGATAATCCAATCGATGTTTATCATATTGGTCCTGCATGGTAATGGGAAGTATGATACAATCAAGTGAAACTGTGATTTTTACACATGAGAAATCATTTTGTGAGAAATCTGACTTACTATTTGCATTTTAGCATTGATTTAAACAGTAAACTTGTGTATCACAATTTGCGATTTAAATCTTTTTTTTTTAAGTCCACTATATGATGTCACAGTTAGACAATATTCAATATATATCGATATATTGCCCAGCCCTACTTGCCCGTCTCCAGTGTTGGGGAAACAATGCTAAAAATTGTAGTTCATGACACACTACTAGCAACTTTATTTACAATGTAACAAGTTCAATTACATATTAATTACTTAGGGCTGCATATGTTAAATACTTAAAAGGCTAAATAGCCATGGAAAAGCAAAGTGAAAAATGTTGTGATACATATCGTGGATCGTGAAAATGTGTAGAAATATCGTGATATGATATTTTGACCGTATCGCCCACCCCTACGTGTTGGAAATCAAAGCAGAGCCACTTGATTTTCTGCTTTTTTGGAACAGAGGCATGTTAGATGTCTTTAATGGAGAAAAACGGTTGCATCAGTTATCGTTTTTTGTCCAATGATCTCACACCAACGGTTTAGGTCTGTACTGACCAGTAAAGGAAATGGATTGGATATTGGCAGATACTTAAAAATACGACAGACATTTACAGTACATCATCTCTGTCATCATCATCATCATCATCATCATCATCATCATCATCTCCCCCACCACCACCGTATCATCACTATCATCAAGAGTGTTCACATGCACAAAGTATTCTGGATAATGATGCTTGATTTGATTAATGGGGAACACCACTCCATTTAAACATCCAGCGTTATTCCTGGGGCTTAGCAGATCCCAAGCAGTATATCTGAATATTTCCAAGTTTCCCACAAAGCAGAGAACCAAGACTGTACTCTATAATGTCTCACCACTGTGCACCAAGGAGCAGCTCCATAGACGATGAATGGGAGAGACTGATTTTCAAGTTTAAAGAGATTTATTCGTCACATATTCATATAAATATGTATAGTGAAATGTTGTTGCATCATCACTCCCAGGCAGTGCACAATGCAAGTAAAAAAGTTAGTATGAACACATCCTAATTACTTTTATTTTATAGTAGTTATATCAATTCTGATGTAGTTTAAGTAGCTTTATTACCAGAATATCATTCTGGGCACTGCCAAAAAATAATGTTTTCCGTTTCCATTACATTCACTGTGGAGCTGTATATTGGGTATGACATCACAGATTTTAGGACTGGACAAAAGTTCTCCTCTTATTTCTCTCTATTCACTTAATGTTTCTAGGCAACAGGGATGCTACCAGCTTGCTGATTTTGTCTTTCAACTTCCTATGAGCTTGTAAAACTGTATCTATAAAGGGATATATTAGTCTTCAAATTCCATAAAACTTTAATGATAAACGCCAAGCCCCTTATTCTAATTCTTTACAGTTATCTTTGTTATAACGATAATGCACTAGCTAAACTGTTACGTGCTTATAGAAGCATTATTTATTTGGTTTGGGGATATCTACACTAGCTAGCATCTTTATCATGCAGTTCAGCTACAGGAAATACAGAGACAATGGCAAAAGTGGTCAGGGGGTATAAGGTGAATAAAACAGTAGTGAATGTTCACAAACACCAATTCAGTTCAGTTTACTATATTATCCCTGATAGGACATTTGACTTGCAGTCAGGAGTTCAAGTAAAAACAACACAATATACAAAGAATTCCATAGGCATATAATATCCAGTACACAAAACACCAAAAACTACTTGAAGCCATCAAGTTCTAGGTTACATGTGCAAATTAAGCAGGTTTATTGCAAAGGGAATGAAGGCAGTTTTTACTCCTATTGCGCTTGAACCACGTTACTCGAAATCTAAGGCCTGAGGGGGAGTCTCAAACTCAGAGGGGTGGATTATCTCCTAGGACATGGGAATAACATTTGAATGTAGACATTTAGTGGTATTGCACCTTTACCTTGTAGCCTAGTTTGGCTTGTACGCAGCTGGACAATGCCAGCCCACGGCCGTTGACCCCAAGGTTGTGTGACATTTGTTGCAGCCTTTAATAAATCATTTGACTATGGAAGAGAGCAGGATGGTGGTGGAACGCGAAAAAAGGCAACCTTCTACCTAGAGACATGGTATGTGACACTTTGAAATGTCGTGGAGAATAGATGTGATTGGAGGATGAGAGGATGGATGAGGCACAGTGATTGGTTGAAGGATTTCACTATGCAGTATGTCCGCAAATAGGCAGCTCGCCTTATCTGGTGTGTGTGGTGAAAAGGAGATTAATTTGACTCACAAACTCCCAACATTAAAACCTAGTGTAGTTGAGGGTAGGCCTATATGCAATAATACAGAATATACCCTAGCACTTTCTCTGAGGAGTTGTTAGAGTGTACCCACCTATCAGCTTTTCAATACCATTGTAATACACAGGATGGTAAGATTATAATAAATGAAGTTTCTGTCAGTAGTATAGCCACTACCTCAACTACTGCTACATCACTAGTTAAACTCTCCCCCCACAGCTGTTTCACCTTTCAAGTGTGACATGACATGTCAAGCAAAAGCCCACCTCTAATAATCAGCATCCATGGATTATTTATCTTGAAAGAATTCCCAAGTCATTACTGTGTCTACTTTCATAATAACCCATGATGGGGGAAATCACAGACTGTCAATCAATCGAGGGGCTTTTCAGACACCGTGTAAACGCAGAAGTAAACGGTCTCTTAGCATGTAATGAGAAACCCATCTGATGACATTTAACAAGCTGAACAGCGAACAGCAATACTGTAGAGAGTAGTAGCAGCCAATGGTAAGTTATTGAGCCCCCAAAGTGAAAGGTTGTGAACACAGGGGGCCTAATTCAGTAATCTGCCTGATGGATGGCTGGCCTGCCCTTTGCCAACAGTGTTTTCTAAAGGCAGCTCCAACATCTGTCAACAGCCATGAGCCATAGGCAATGCTCGCTAAGGGATTCAGCCATTCATCAGAGAATTTTATGACTGTGTCTCCCAGTGTGTGTGTGTGTGTGTGTGTGTGTGTGTGTGTGTGTGTGTATGACAGGAGGGGGGAGAGAGAAGGCATGGTGAGTGTATGTAGGATCGTAAATGTGATTCACGATGTAGTGCGACCCCTTGTCGAAGTGTGTGATGGGTGACATTGGCT
>OMKL01092768.1:2886-16185 GCA_900302295.1 Parasudis fraserbrunneri | reverse complement strand
AATAATGTCTATCTGTCCTGTGCATTATAGCAATTTCTATGCAGGCTAGGTGGGCTATTAGAACTAATACATAAAGTACTCAGTGATGATACAGGAGAGGAGTCCTTGCCCTTTGACCCCACCTACAGTTCATAGGGCACCTCATATATTCTACATGATTCCAATAAGGAAGAGAGGATAATCACTTGATGTTGGACCAAAAAGCACAAAATGGAATAAATTGGAATTTGTGGGGTCAATTGGGGTCCACTGATATGAAAATGGGGTCCCTTGAAAAATTCCTAATCCAATTAAAATGACTGTAATAACATTTGGTCATTATTTTGACATGGAAAAACTACTGCCAACAACTTTGCAAACATCAGAAGCCTATAATATGAAGGATAAAATCTGAAATGCTGGGGTCACAGGAAGTGTCCGATGTCAGTCTGGGTTCTCTGTGAAAGAAGTCTGGTATAGGTTGGCAACGTCTGGTATAGGTTGGCAACATCTGGTATAGGTTGGCAACATCTGGTATAGGTTGGCAACGTCTGGTATAGGTTGGCAACATCTGGTATAGGTTGGCAACGTCTGGTATAGGTGGGCAACGTCTGGTATAGGTTGGCAACATCTGGTATAGGTTGGCAACGTCTGGTATAGGTGGCCAACGTCTGGTATAGGTTGGCAATGTCTGGTATAGGTGGGCAACATCTGGTATAGGTTGGCAACGTCTGGTATAGGTTGGCAACGTCTGGTATAGGTTGGCAACATCTGGTATAGGTTGGCAACGTCTGGTATAGGTGGGCAACGTCTGGTATAGGTGGCCAATGCCTGGTATAGGTCGGCAATGTCTGGTATAGGTGGGCAACGCCTGGTGTAGGTCGGCGTACTGTGGAAATAGGCTACCTTTAACAGAATGTTTATTATTTCAACTGACGCCCACTAATTCCAATTGAAGAGATCCAGAACCTATATACTTTAAGCAATATCTGATCTGTCTCAAAGGGACCGTGACAGTATCTGTGCAGCCCTAGACTTTGAGTCTGTATTTTCATGTTTCAGCCAGAGTCTACATGGTAGTTTCACCACCACCAGGACTATCTGATATACTGACACACCAGCCTCATAGCCTCTACAATATGGAGGTATGGCTGGATTACCCTAGACACTTAAAAATGCTTTCAATGGTTTGGAGATTTAATTAGTATGTTTAGTGGAGAGAGTGAACAATAGAAATTGTCTGGTTGGTCTCAATATTCTTCAGTCCATGTTTTGTTATATCAGACTAGGTGTTAGGTCATTACCATAATAATAATAACAATAATTATTATTATTATAATAATAATCATCATCATCATCATCATCATCATCATCATCATCATCATAAATGTATAACAAGGACCCTAAAACCTTGAGATTTAAAGGGGACCTCTTTCTTCCCTTGTGTTGAAAATACTCGTTTTGGTGGGTGTAGCAAACACCACATTTTAAAATGATTATTTCCTTCCCTGCCTGGCTACCCCACACCCAAGAGTAAAAAAAAAAAACATTTACAAATCGGGCAGTACAATAGATAGTCCTATTCCTGGCTCCAAAAAGCTCAGCTAATTGATTAATTAAAACGAATTTATTGCTCGACATCACAAAGGGCAATAATTGTGAACTGCCTGTTTAGGCTTATTAATCTGAAGACTTCAGACCCTGGTCAAACAGCAAGGAGTACCTTTTCCCCAGAGTCTAAATAACATTTCAGACTGCCAAATCCATACAGACTAGGCAAAACCCTTTTTCCATTATACATAAGTCCCTTCTCATAGTTTAAACTAATCCCCATTTTTTGCAGTTTGAGTGCTGGCTATGCACATTCTAATAGTTGTCTGAGCACTCCATGATGATGCTTCAATATTTAATATTATTACTATTGGACAGAAGCCTCTATCGTGTATTTTGGGGCTGGGTTGGGAGGGATGATAATAAATTAGTATATGGAGATCATTAACAGGCAGTCACCAACACTCTTTAAAAAGTTTGACATTGTCATGCTACACTATTGGCTTAATAGCCTATGCTCTATCTGTCAAGTATAAACATATACAGTCAAAGAAAGATTCTGGCATGATTAACTGTGAGGTACTTAAATCCACTGATCCCTCTGTTGCCCAGTTGGAGTTGTGGACCAACTCCAGGACTGCAGTACACATATGCCATCTTGTGGTCAACTGTAATATTGCATGGCACTGGCCTACCCAGTGTTTGGGTCCACATTTTCACATTTAGGTGAAAATCACAATACATTAAATACAATTATGACATATGTCCCATTTCCAAGACACATTGTGGACTTAGTGGAAGATTGTGGAATAGTTACACTAGAACACTGCACGGAGTCCTAGGAGATCAAGGCTTTATCAGACTCAAATTGTGGCAGGTTTCCTGAAAATCCAGAATGTATTTTGTGTTTCAGTGCAACTGAAGTTAGATAGAAACCAACCATTCATAGATTAGACAGCATATCAAAAATGAAATGAACCAAACTTTCCCCCAATAATGGAAAATGGCTCAATTTAAATATCCTGGACTCATGTGCACTTATAACCATGAGCCTTTGTTCATCATCATTACATCAGCCCACTCTACTACACTGCCATTGACCAACAAAATAATCTTAATTTACACCTGCATACATCCTCCTTGGATGTTTAATTTCAGCCTTCATGGTGAGTTAGTGATGTCCACAGTTACCCCACTAGAGGGAGCACCACTGATTTTGTGCCATGCAGATTTAAGTACTCTATCATAATCAGCAGCGGTTATGTGGAACGGGCTACCTGCCTAAGCCGTACGTTGATTAGCTCTCTTGGAAACTGTAAATCCTCCCTCAAGAGTTGGCCGACTAACAGTTGGTTCTAAATATAACCATGCAACAACTTATTTTAAATGCATGAGTATGGGCTGTGTGTGTGTGTGTGTATCTAAGAAGGCCCATTCTATCCACAATCAACAATTTTAACTTATTCTGCAGATTGAGGTATCCATATTATTTTATAATTGAAATGCATTATGTACGCCAGTGGTTCTCACCCTTTTTCAAATCACAGAACCCCTAACTGATACATTAGGCTGCAGACCTAGTAAAATGTTTCTAAGGGACCCATCTTTCATAAGAGCAAAGTCCAGAATTCCATATATACACTTGTCAGTGGGGTGAGTGAAACCTATGATCAGAAGTCATTCTTACACATTCTCATTGAGGATAACTTCCATTCGGTGAAGTTAAATGAAACCCCCTGGAACCACTTCCCCCTGATGCCAGCGGTGAGAACCAATGATGTGGGCTACTGGTATATAACTTACATAAAATATTATTGCGACAAACTGGCAACAAAAAAAACAAAAAAAAAAAGCACATGGTACTCCTACTATCCTGGGCAGTTCGGTTTTGACATGCATGTGTACAATTCTCAAAGCTAGAAATAACAAGCCATCACTTTAATGTCTTGAGAAATCTTGGATCTTCTCCGTTGCAGGTTGTAGACTGGACAGCGACATCGGCTTTTGTGTTCATACTTGCACTTCAGTTACAGCCGATTTGGATGTGCAAGTTATTGCAAACATTTGAGTACAAATTCAACTCCCGCTTCTTTGTAAATGGAGTGGCAAAAGGTGTAGCTTTAGTTAAATGTCCAAGTAGACTGAAGTTACAATTGAGATTTTATTTCAGGAGTCATTTTTTCTTTAACATCCCCATCTTCACTGATAAATGTAATCAAGACCCTCAAACTAACACACGATGAGTGATAAGACAGGCCTTTTTCCCTACAAAGCATCAGGTATCGAACCCATCCCGACTCACTGTAAACCAGATTGCTGCCATGTCAACAATGTTCAAACCATCTTACCTAGAAAGAGATAATTAGGTAGGTTGTGTAGGTTGTGCCTCTATCTCTTAACTACTAACCAGCCCATACATTTCTTTTTCAGTCCATCTAAAACTAAATGTACAGTACTTTTTTTATGATTCAATTTTTTTCCCCTCGCTTATGGCCTTCTGAATGGGTTTCAATTGATATACAACCCTTTGGTTTCAAGAGCATTCTTTCTGTTCCTAAAGATTGTGGGCTTCACAGTCACCCATCTCCATGTAAACCAAGCACACCCATAGCCAAGGAAAACTGCTTCTAGAACATATGATGCAAGTAAAAGATGAGACTTCAGTGTTGGTAAGAAGTGTTCCATTTTATTTACATTTACTCCCGTGCCATGAGTTTCTGCTTCTTCAGCTTCTTCTGAGAAACCTGCAGGGCAGTCATAAAAACAAAACATTAGCCATTCCCATTATCACAGAGAAGAGGTGACATTTTCTGTTTAGTTGCTCAGTTTTGATTTTCAATTCTTTTCATGGGTAATCCAAAGGTGTCCTAAGAAGTCATCATTGCAACCATCTGTGCCGTCATGTGCCAAGTGAATTTGGACTTCGCTTCAATCCCTGGATGACTTTATTCAGTCTCTAGTTCCAAATGGAAATGCTCTTATGTACACGTGTCATCACCATTTGAAAGGGAAAACTTGAAAACAAAGTCATCCGGGCATTGAAACAGCAGATAGGCCAATCAGTACTCATCCACTCCTGATATTCACAGGTACCTTTTTCTTCTGGGCCACCTCCTCCTCTGGTTTGGGAACGATCTGCTCCTTCTCAGTGAGGATCATCTCAATGTGGCATGGAGAGCTCATGTAGGGGTTGATACGTCCATGGGCACGGTATGTACGCCTGCGCATCTTGGGGGCCTTGTTCACTTGGATGTGCTCGATGACCAGAGAGTCAACATCCAGACCCTGCAGGGGCAGGACCAACAGTAAGCAGGTCAGAAACACACCACTGGCTGTTTTTTATGTTTTTATTTATTTATCTTTTTTTTTTTTATAGTCTCATGTTTTGGTTTTATTACATTGCATCATTTGATCATGTTTTACTGATTGATGTTATCTCTGCATCATTGAAAATGAGGGCCCACCCTTAATGTGTTCCTGAGAACTAAAAGGTTAAATTAATTGATGCATAATTCCTTAAATATGAAGCATGTTATAGAGGCATGCTGCTTGCACATTATTGACTGCTCAGACATGATAGAGTTTTCATGGTTAATTCAAAGGTTCCTTTTAGAAGTCATCATTGCAATCAAATTCACATCCACTCTGGATGACATCTTGTCAAACGGTAAACAAGCCAAATCCAGAAACTGACTGTGTGAAGCAGAATATAAATACATCCAAGTACAATATGCTCCAACCCAGCTTCCTGAAAGCTGGTCAACTAATACAGAAAGTTTCAGGGAGAAAAAGCAAACAATGTCATAGTTTGTACCTTCAGCTCAGCGTTGCTCTCAGCATTCTTCAGCATGTGGAGGAGGAACTCTGCACTTTTCTTGGGCCAGCGTCCCTGTGTCCAGTCAAACTGCTTGGCCTAAAAACAACAGAGCAAATGTTTGTAATGAAAAAGTTAAAAGAAATAAAACAAACCGTCTCAGTCCTGGCTTAAGTCAAACGTTGCTCAGATGTTAAAGTGTTTTGTTTTCATGGTGAATTCCAAAGGTGTCCTAAGATGGTCATCATTGCAACTTTAGACCCAAGTACTCCACAGACTGAAAGACACTGTACATTCTTGCTTAGGGACATTTCCACAGCATTCCACTTCCCAAGATCTCACACCCCTTCTGCCACTACCACCAGGACACATTCATACATCATTATAAACAATTGTTTTAACAAGATCTCACCTGGGCACACCTGCCGACACCCCCGTTGTAGCGGCGGAAAGGAACACACTGGTGCTTGACAACAACGTCCCTCAGATACTTGTTAGCCTTGCGAATGTGCATGCCCTTGATGGCCTGGGCTGTCTCTCGGGTGTTCTGTTGATGAATAAGTATTCACAAGCTGTCATTACCATAAAAAGTCAGTGGCAGAACTGCAAGCCTGCATGGGTGCACCTTTGCTCAGATTTTTGTTCAGTTATTGTCACATTTAATTCCAAAGGTCTCCAAAGTTGTCATCATAGCCAAAGCATTTTTCATTTAGCACCCAGACGACGATTTACGTTAAGTAACATTGGGTACCGACCATACAGACTCAGTGACAGCATGGTAGCTTACCTTGAAGTGAACGCGGAGATTGGAACCCCGAGACTTGCATGCTAAGGGGATAAAATAATAATGTTTAGTCCACAGGCCATACACACCATCAAACCTAAGCGATTTCGTTAATGTCTGGTAGCTCAGTTTTGATTTTCGTTTTATTTTCATGGGTAATCCAAAGGTGTCCTAAGAAGTCATCATTGCAACCACTGTTCCTTAAACAGGAAATACAATCACCGCTGGCAACATGAATACTCACACTTTGTCGGGTTCTCGGGGTCGAGCGAGTAGCGGACCATTTTTGGAAATCTGTAAGACAATTAAATCAACAGGAGCTCATTAGCAATCCTACACGTACGGCATTCGTATGACACTCAAGGCACTGGTACGTCTGGGCGAGGCTCTGGCAAGTCGAAGTCTGAATGAACCACCAGTACAAGTCAAAAGTCAAAGGCGTTGACCTACACCTTAAAAGTGTGGTGCACAACAGCATGGTTATAATTACCGGTAAGTACGTTCAGGCCAAGTTATTCTGTAGCTCAGATAATATGGCTGAAATCGGACATGATACCGCCTAGGCCGAGTAAGTCAATAATGTTCCCATTATCATAAAAATTACACAGCCATATACTGCTGTACCACGCACCCTAACGTGTTCTATAATAATTTATAAAACACAAAGACAAAAGTGTCAGGATGCCATAGATAATAGGCTGATTAAGAAGATGTTCTAGCCTCCATTTGTATTCACTCACTTACTTCTTGGGCCGCGGAAGGGAAGAGAACGCGCATTGCACTCTGGGAGTAGAAATCGTGTGCAGGTCTCGCGAGCACTCACAATCACAAACACTGTGTACTCAGTTGGCCATCTGCTGCGCACAATGTGTGCATAATACAGTACGCAACAAATCAGGTTCCGCATTCACTTCAATTCATTTTGGGGACCTAGTCTAAATACCATACTTCTGAAGTATAAACAAACTACTGCTGTGCATATTTCAATAAAACAGACAATTCTGAGTCAAAGGTACATGTTTGTTTTGGCATTTGATGTGTGTTTACAGATTTATTACCTTTGAAAAATGAAAGCAGATCTGGTCAATTTGTTGTAGTTGAGTAGTTGATGTTTGTTGTTGAGTGTACTGTGTATCTTTGCCTTGTGTATGGAATGCTTGGGGAGTGGTTACCCATGGTTACATGCTGCCTTGCCGGAAGAAAGATTCTAAACATTCTGTGAGAAATTGACAGTTGGTCAAACTACACCTCAAATGAGAAATATTTCCTATACTCATAATTTGAAAATGGCAACAGTAGCTCAAAAAAACAAGTACCTTTGACTCAGAAAAAATTATATTACGCAGAATAATGTTGCTGTATTGTTTGTTTATAATTCAGAAGTATGATATTTAGACTTGGTCCTCAAAATGAATAGAAGTGAATGAGGAGCATGACACCTGGGAGGACACCTGGTGGTGTTGACAGTGGATGACAGGGACAGCAGTGGTCACTAGCTTACTTGTGGATGACTTTAGATCAGGGGTCTCCAACATGTTTGTTTACAAGAGCTACTTTTGAAAAAAATAAAAGTTAATGAGAGCTACTCATTTTTTTAAAAAAATTTATTTTTTTATTTTTTTATTTTTTATTTTTTATTTTTTTTATGGGTATAAGTGGTCGAAACAGTAATGGTATTACCAGTCAGAGCCATCCCTTTAACACATGGACCACCTTAATGCTATATTTTTGTATGTGCCTTTGCAGATTCAGTAAAGGAATACAAGAGGAATCATAACTAAGTGAACTCCTCTCTCGCCATCTCTGTCTGTCTGTGTGTGTGTGTGTGTGTGTGTGCGTGTGCGTGTGCGTGTGTGTGTGTGCATGCATGTGTGTCTGTGTGTGTGTGTGTGTGTGTGTGTGAGAGTCAGGGAAAGGGACTACTGTCTATTCCTCTCTGTTCCTCCCATCAGCCTCAGACCTCTATGCTGATGCATCAGGAGCTACAGAGGAGGAAGATGCACCAGTGGAGGGACATACAGAAGGTAGGAAAGGAGAAGACATAGACCTAGATGTCAGTGGAGGGACATACAGAAGGTAGGAAAGGAGAAGACATAGACCTAGATGTCAGTTGCTGTCTACGTTTTGTTCCTGGTCAGTTTTCTTTCCCCAAGCAAGGTCATTCAACGCATGTCTTCTTGATGGTGAGTTTTCAGATCTCCAATTCACTAAGAACATTTCTTGGCAGCAGTGCTTGCTAACAAAATTAAATAATAATAAATAATAATAATACATTAACAAAAACTCAAGGACACATTGCATGGTGGGGAGAGGGGACATTAAATGACACTACAACACATATCATTAAATTACAAGAAACATTACATTATATACCACCATTACACTGTAACAGAAATCAACATCTGACAAAACAAAAAAGCACAGGTAGGGGGAGAAGACATTCAGCAACAGATAAAACAGAAGGGATGGAGTCAAAGATGGGAAAGGAGAGGTGGGGGGGGGGACAGTTGCAGATAATGAGGAGTGGTGAGTGGTGGAGTGTAGAGTAAAGGGTAAAGGGTTATATGTATGCAAGGGAGAATAGATGGGTTTTGAGCTGGTTTTTGAAGTGGTCAATTGAGTCAAGGAGCATGATGTGGGGGGGGAGAGCATTCCAAAGTCAGGGTGCCATGTGGCTGAAGGCAGAGCGCCAACGGTGGAGAGACGTGAGTGGGGGGTAATGAGAGGGCCCGCAGAGGAGGAGCGGAGGGATCGGGGAGGAGAATAAATACATTTCCAAAATTCTTCCATGTGAATCAAATCCCAGTATTTATTTAACATCTTTGTCATATAGGATTCATATTTTTGTTAATTGTATGCAATCTATGTGGTCTTAAGTAGCTTAAGTGTAAAATGTTGAACTGAATTTGTCTGTGTCTTGAAGAAGCCAATATTGTATGCATCCTTTCCATAACTTATTCCATAACATTAGGTATTATTTTATATAAAATTATATTAATCTGTACATTGTATCATGTGACTATGATTGCATTTATAAATAATTTTAGTGATTTTCATGTGGGCTGCTAAAGATGAAATTGGTTTATAGAAATTAATTTTATTGTAGCCATGAACCATTGTTTATGGATGTTTGTTTTTTTAAATTTATAAATATATGTATGTCTTTTTTTTATGTCCATTTATTTATGCCAGAAGGGAAGTGAAAGGGGATTCTCTTAAAGTGGAATCTGACCAGCAGGGGGAACTAGTTGTCACTTTCACTTCCTAAACCTGTACTGGAAACTTTGTGCTTTATAAAAAGGAGTGCATTTGAGAATGATTTAATTAATCATTTTAGACAGTGGATCGCAGTACCTAATCTGTATTATTATCAGGTACTCTCATTAGCATGTTGACTGGCAGAGGTTCATTACACAGCCCCCTTGGTACTGTTTGTTCATCCCCAGCTCCAGTGTTCAGACAGAGCTCTTCAGACAGGTTTGTCATCAAGGACCATCAACAGAGAGTGAAGGTCTGAGGGTCAACAACAGCTGGTCAGGGGAGTGTTTTGTGGAGAATGGGAGGGAGCCGATGACTCTGCCCTGGCATAGATTAGAGGACATAGTCAACCATAGCAATAGTCTTGATCTGTCCACCTCCACCTCCGTCGTCCTCTGGAGACCAGGATGGAACCACCTACAGCCATATGGCTGATGATGCGGATACCCCTGGTCAGCAACCAGATGGTCCAACTCAACATCAGCTTGTCTGTCCCACATTCAATTCAGTGTGTAGACCATGGCTGGATTATGCCACTAGGGGGCCCCAGCGCAAGAAAGTATTACAAAAAATGTTTTAAACAATATTAAAAAAAATTAAAAAAAATTAAAATAAAAAAAAGAAGTTCTGGAATCATTTCTAGGGCCTTTTGATAAAGAATATCTGACAGAAGGGGGCTCCTATATGTTTCTGGACCATGGGGGGGCCTTTGAACTTCAAAGAGTTCTATGCTGAGGCCCCTTTCATATTGAAATCATGCTATATGGACAGATATTCCAACTGAAATTTGTGAGATGATGCAATTAATCTATAAGAACCTAGGGCTCTTGGGGCCTTTGCCAGTATGTATGTCAGTAATCCAGGTATGGTGTTGACCATTTGGTTAAGTATCTGAAGGCCAAGACTATACTCAGTCTTGGAGTGCATACTAATAGTCAAATGGGAGCTATATTTTCACTTTGCTAGACTGACACCATGCAATTTAGCTGGATGGGAGGAAGGTCTAACCCACGAGGTAAATGGACACATGCTGTTGATAGTGAAATGCTGCTGAGCAATCTCAAACCAAATAATGTAATGAATTTCCCTTGTTTCTCATTGATCCCAGATTACATTGCAGTGGATGAACTCAATCTAGGTTTATATACCTTTTCAGTGGAATTGCGTTGCTAGGGAACCCCTTTGGTCCATGTTTATTTCCTGTCCACTTTTTATATTAGCAAACACCGCAACAGGAAATAAACCTAGGTTCATTTAAAATGACCACAGGCCAATCTGCGTCCGAAACACATCCGCTTTTAACACACTGTTTTATAATGAGCATAAGTGTCAGTAAATAAGCCAGCCAGTAAATAAAGGCTTTTTATCTGTTTGACAAGAAGAGTGCCTTGGACTTTCTTCTTAGTCTTGGTTCAAGTCACCCCCTCCAAAGAGTGCATTGTTCTACCTTCCACTGAGCACTGGTCTGTTTTTTGAATACTACAGTGAAGTTATGTTCTAGACTGAAAAACACACAACAATGCAGAGATACCAAAACCTGTTATCGGTTTATTTGTATTTGGTGTGTCATGTCGTGAGATGATTTAACCGGCTACATATAAAACATAATGTGCACTCTCACGTCGGCCAAGTGAGCCATGCACAACATTGCATTGTAAATAATGTCAAAGGTACAGTAGTGACATCTCGTGTCAACATACAAAAATAAAGATATTATGTACAAAAAAGGTTTCCCTCGATATCTCGACATATTGCAGTATTTTCCTACACCAGTGAAAAACTTCTCGAAATAAAGTCAACTCTCCGAAGAGGACAAATAGTGTACAGACGACTTAAATCTGGACACTTGGAGGAAGTCCTTTTACCTATACAAGCCATGGTTATCTATAATTTACATACAATGATAGTTTTTGGACAACTTCAAGAAAAGCTTGAGTACTTAGTAGGGTTGAGATGGACAATACACAGGACATGGTTTGGTCAGGGGCATTTTAAATATATGTACACATCCAGCTGAACTCATATATTCTTGGCATAAAGGCAGTCCACTGTTCTTACATAGTATGCAATTACAGCATTTACTTCATATTACACATGTTGTGGACCATTGCATGCTGAAGCAAAGGACAGTCTCTGTACAAGTGAAAGTGAACGTTCAACAGGAATAGTTGTTGTGTTCTGACTACATTATAAAACACGGGGAGGACTAAATGTAACAGCAAACTGGGAAATGAGTGAGTTTGGTATACAATGTAAAAGATACAGTCATCGATAGAACCAGTCAGTCGTAAGATTAAATCACCCTTATTTCACTGATACACATGTCAACTCTGTTATCCAATGCTCTACAATATCAACCGTTTAGATACAACAGTAAGGGAAATAGACGCAGCATAAGTGGAAATCAAAATAAATAGCAGTCCAGTAAAAAATATTCCACAATTTATTTCTGTGTCTTCTCTTGGGTCGGCTGGAGAGAGATTTGGCAGAGGTATGGGCCTGTAGTTATCAAGCATCTCGGAGTATAAAATAAGTTGGCACAACTTGAAAATTCTCTATGATGCAAAGCATGTTATCAACAATCCTAACATATGCAAAAGCTCAAATTTCTGTCTGAATTTTGAATGTATTCAAATTGAAAGACAATAATGTGCACTGAAAATCTTGTCACAACAGAGGGGAAAAACCTGGGTCTTTGAAGATGCTTGAAGCAATATCGTCTCAAGAGCAAGTTACTGTAATGAGTGGAGGCATAACAGCATATGGTTACAGTTACTGCACTGACCAATACATTTATAGGAGTACACTGTTGCTATTGTTAAAAGGTTTACACCAGCCCTGGATTGCAGTTGACAGTGCTATTGCATTTAAGGCAAATACAGAATTAAATCATGTCAGCCTAATTGTCAATCATCTTACACAGCTGAGGCCCACAAACACTTTATTGACAGCAGTAATACATAACCTATTATTAACATTTTAGTAATATTGTATATAATTTGTAATCTCAATGAAAGCTAGCTTAGTGACAAATTGCCTGAATAAATGTATTTGTTGTCAAGGGACAAAACAATGCAACTACCATTTGTATCCTTTACAGTATTCAATTCATACAGCCTGAATCAATTCATCAGGCTGCTTGCTATTCAGCCGAGTAGGAATAAGACACTTGATCCCCGCCTCTCTGGCCCTACTCTGAGGTGAGTATTTCCAGACATGGTTCCACTTTTAGTACAATTCCATCATGGAGTAAAGCTTGATAACTACGGGCCCTGTGGGAAACCAGAAAGATGGGCATGTTGTAAAGACACTGTTGCTTGATGGGGTACTACTGTGTGGGTCAGCCCAGCAGGAGGTTTGTGCTCATCCAAAGTCCTTTAATACTGTCTTTGTGGATGGTGAGGCAGTGTGAAAATGGCCCAACAACCTGGAATGGAAGAAGAAAAAAAAGAATCAGAATCAGAATCAGAACCAGCTTTATTGCCAAGTATGACACATACAAGGAATTTGACTTTGGCTCGATGTCTCCGCATGTACTTACAAAAAGAAGGGGGAAAACGCACACAAAAAAACCAGAAAAACAAAACAAAGAATATACATTTACATTGAATACTATATTATAGGCATAATCTGAGCTAATATAATCTAATAATCTAATCTAAATTACTACAGTTGAGCATGAGCCATTCTATCGCAGTAAACAGGATGCAGATAGTGCAAGAGGTGATATAAATAAAATATATATATATATAAGGTATAAATTGTGTAGTGAAACATTTCAACAAGAAAACATTAGTGCACACTACACAGCACACAATATAGCACTTACATGTCCAGCGATGATCCACCCTGGTGTGTGTCAAGTGTGACCAAGCTAGGCTGTGTGTCCAGGCCGGCTTTGGGGGGGGGGGGG
>OMKL01092716.1:5783-16433 GCA_900302295.1 Parasudis fraserbrunneri | reverse complement strand
CCCCACCTCCCCGTAGGCTATGCATGATTCAATATCTCAAGTGTAGTCTACACAGAAGCGATGATAACCGCGACCTGAACGCTTGGAAACTATTAGATGCATCGACGCGCCACAATGATTTGTCACATTCAACTCTTATATTAATTGGCTGAGGCAGTGACAATTTATAGAATGTGCGTTTATTGGCAGCTCTGTCTACCTTGTCTACTCTGTCTCGACTAAGCTACTGCCTCTGTAGGCTTATGTGGTCACTGCCGCGCATGAGATAAATGGGCGCATATTGCAAACTTGACAAACGAATGCTGTTTTGTTGTTTTTCATTTTATGCAGGCCTATGTTTACCTTCTTGTGTGAGTGAACCCTTAACATTCACCGGTTGCTCAATTATGCTGCAAAAAAAGAATTGCATAGTTTACAACGTCCTTCAGGCCACAGCAAACGGATAAAACAAACATTACCAACAGACCAAATACATCATAGGCAGTCTGTCACATTCATCAGTCCAAACTGTCTCCAGAGGATTCTAGACATAGCATGTGCATGTCACATTGTGGAGATGTAATGTATTCTTAACATCTCTCCATAATACAATATCTTACTGCATCATGATAAAAAACAGACTAGTCACGATATGGCCCCATGGCTCCAAAAATACAACATGTATACAATGAATACAAGGGAATTGTAGAGAAATACAAAACATAGAAGTCTTATTTAAAAAAGAAAAATCACTATTGTGTTCTAAACTGTGCCTATTCATTATGATCCAATTCTCTTGCACCATCAACATCATTTATTAACCAGAGCATTCCAATGACAAAGATAGACTTTGCTTTCCCTTTCAGAGGATTTCCTTCCTGCAGTCTCTCGGCTGTTTATTTGGGACAAGTTGTAGGCAACAGTTCAAATAGCTGGTTTTAGGTTCTTAGAACTAACGATCAAGATTCATGATCAATATTTTGTTTAAACTATTCTTGATATTCAGGACTCTCTCTATGTTTCCAGGACTTATCAACAGAGGCTGGATCAAGGCCTTTTGGTCCAGCTCTGGTCAATAATCAAAGTTATTATACACTGTGGTATGCTCCTTGAGCAATGTGGATTGTATATCTCAGTTATTACCTAATTGTGTGCACGCCAACCGTGTCTATTCTCCATTGTTCTCTCAGTGCTGTTGCGCCCATGATTTAATTTGTAATAATTTTTATTTAATTTATTTATTACTTTGCAAAGAGAGCTGTGTGGTACAGCTAGCCAGCAACTAGTCGTGAGCACCGTCGTGATTTAGCTTATTCACTGCTCAGATTCACTGTTGTCAGAGGCCTGAGCACAACTGGAAGAAAATGCATGTGTGTTGGACTTGAAGCAAAAATCCGAACTAAAACAGAACCTAAATTGTGCCATTCCAAAGATCTTTGGCAGTTAAGTCAATATCTATAAACATAGACAACTGCCTCCCTAAGCTGGAAATCAGAGCATCGAGATTTGAATTTGTGATGTCATCAAGTGACATTTATTTGTATTATTTATTTATTTATTTTTACATTTTTTTTGAATTGGTCAATTACATTAACATTGAGTCAGTGATTGACTGTGGTCTCATAGAATTTGTGTTTCATCTATTACATCCAAATTAGTTTTATTTAAATGTAGGGCTTACAGTTGTGAATCAGAAAATGTACCTATATCTCAGTAAAATCACAATGGGTACTGTCATAGTGTCCTAGGAATTGTTTCATTATTCACAGTCTATTCGAGCAGCTCCAATATTGTCCCCCGATGACATCATCAAGTAGAGTCTTGCCTCTGGTGTTCAGCTTAAGGAGAGACTTGTTCATATTCACAAATTGTAACTGAGCTGTGCAATGTTATAGAAATAAGATATGTGAATTCTATTTTAGGGTAGATTCTCTATCACAATGAGATGAATTTGTGGACTGCATTTATTCATTTTCCAGAGGTGAAACCATAGGATGAGACAAGTCTACATCAGGAAAAGATGGGGGTGTATTAACTTCTACGAAAGCAAGGATGACATATAGGGCCCAGATGTCAACATGTTGAACTCCCTTGGACCCACCAGTGGGTCCAATAACAGCTGCCTTTGCTCACATGTACAGCACACCGTTTTAAATCAGGAGATACATGCCAAGGTGTGTGATGCTAGGAAATATGCCATCCTAGGTAGCTGTGACATGTGGATGGTGGGGTACTTGAGATATCCGTTTTTTTTATACAGTGAATGAATATGTCTCTCATTACAGACATGCTATAGCTAATGTGAAGTGTTAGAATCAGCATGGAATTGACCCAGGATGGAGAGATGAAAATAGTTTTCTTACTGTTGAAATACCTTAAAGGAAAACAAAATTAAGCAAGAGTTTTAACATGCTAAAGATGCGTATCAGTTCAGATGCAGCCAGGAAACATCTTTATCTACTGGAGGGATAGCAAACTTCATTTTCCAACAAATCTACATAACACAATTCATTTCTCAGTCCCTCATTATTCAAATCAAACCTAGGTCAGTATTTGTCTATCGCAAAGCAGTCGCCTATCCTGTATTGATTGCGTTTGTGTGTTTGTGTGCACAAGTGCAAATTTGCATGTTGTTTGTTGACAGCATGCAATTTCTCTGGTTAACCCACGGGTACTTTATAGTGAATGCAGTGCTGGCAGCTTTGCCCTGTCTCCTGCAGATAATAACTAGGGGTGGGACTCATTAGGGGCCTTCATGATTACTAGAACTACATTGATTTGATGATCAAATGATTCTCAATGCATCACAACTTTTTTATCCAATCCCATTCAGTGCCTTGTAATTCAGTTTTACTGCATAATACATCTTTAAATATAATTGTTCCACATAATGATTAAAAACGGAGTCACTTGAATTGAAAAAGGACACATTCAAAACCCAAAAAATTATTAGTGGATTTTGTGCATTGATGCAGAAACGCAAAAGGTAGAATCGTGATCCTGACATGAATCGATTATTTCTCCCACCCCTAACAACTACTGTGTTACCAGAGGATAACTGCCTGCCTCTTCCCTTCTTTCTAGCTTTACCTCCCTTATCAACTTCCTGTCACTATCTCTCTCGCTCTCTCGCTCTCTTCTACTACTACTACTTTCTATGCCTCACTGCCTTACCTTGTTGTTTTGTAAGGCAAACTGATCTGGAAAATTACCTTATTTCTTAGTAATTGCCTCACCGAACTCTGCATTGTTGTAATTTGGATTTTAGAGGATCAGACCCCACACATACACACACACACACACACACACACACACACACGTATAGTAATTCAAATTCATTGAATTGGTTACGCCCCTGTTCCCCATCTTTGAGGGTTGTTACTCATAGTCGGTTGGCTGAAGAAGCTCGCAGTAGATAACAGGAACATGCTGTGACAATGGACAGTAGTTTGTGTGTAGAGGTGGGCTTAAACTGAATGAGGATAGAGAAAGTGCAATGAGAGTTCTGATATGTAAAATTGAAATATCGTCTGATACCAAGGGCTGATCGGTCCATTACTTTTACTGAACAGTGTAGACATGGACCATTAGTTTGGGGTCACTGGACGTCGGGTCATCTAACATCTTATTTATGTGTCATAAATGCTTGATTTCTGACATGTCACATGTGGTATAAGTTTTGCATCCACTCTGTGGCCTGTTGCTAAGGCCCGTTGTCAGGTGGAAAAGACAGGCTGACTTTAATGGAATGTGGAGACTGTAAGGTGTGTGTGTGTGTGTGTGTGTGTGTGTGTGTGTGTGTGTGTGACAGAAAGTGAGATAATGATAATACATTTTTTGCATTTTGCATCCACACTACACATGGTATTGGATTTTAATATCGGGGTGATTCTCTGATGGGGGATAGTTAGGTTAACCAATGTTTTCTTAACAGAATATTCAAATGTTGATACACCTTCAAATGCCCATCCCTATAATATACTGTTATTCACTGCAAGTGGGACTACTATGCCGAATGTCAGCCTGTCCCCTTCTCTCACCTCTGTCTCTCAGGGTTGTTAGTCGGTGTGATTCTGCGTTACGGCATCCCCGCCACCAGTTACCATAACAAGACCCCTCCGAGCTGCTCCCTGAAGGAAGGGCCCGTCAGCACCTTACTGCTCAACGTCAGCGGCAAGTTCTTCGAGTACACTCTCAAAGGGGAGATCAACTCACGTGAGATCCACAACGTGGAGCAGAATGACATGCTGCGCAAGGTAACGGCGATCCTTTTGTCATCCCACACGAAAATTAACTATAGTAAAACCTATAGTATTCCTGTGGTTTTCTTTTCATACACACTATAGAGATTTACCACAGAAATACTGAAATACCCCCCCGCATACATACTATAGATGTACCACAGAAATACTGTAGTGATTCACTATAGTACGGTATTTCTATAGTGGAGTATTATGGAAATTTAAGGTTAATCATGATAGTAATACTATGGTATTTCTATAGGTTTAAATACTATATTTAATTTAGGTTTAAATACTATAGGTTTACTACAGCTCATTTTCATATGAGATAGCCCATTCCTTTCTCAGTTTTGCAATAGCCAAACATTCCCATCTGCCTGATAAGCCCAAAACAAATTATATCTCATGCTAAGTCTTTTGATTTCCAATTTTATGTCTTCTGATTTTATAGGTTACATTTGATCCTGAAGTATTCTTCAATATATTGCTGCCTCCAATTATATTCCATGCTGGATACAGTCTGAAAAAGGTAAGCTGCTGTATACCATATAAAATGTTTGACTTAGGTGTGTGGTCAGCGGTGTGGTATGTTAGATCGTTTGATAATTTGACACTTTGATTCATTCTGCAGTGAAGCCTTTTTTTTGGGACAAAGGGTTAACTAGCATGATGCATGCATTGTAACCTGAGCCTGGCTATGTGCTGTGCATAGTGGGGTCGAGCCATCTGCATCTGCTGCCACAAACGGCTGTTTTATTGGACAGATGGAAGACTGAGAAAAGCTCTCATTGGTCAGGCCGTGAGAGCATTCACTTAACTGAAAATAAATTGCCCTTTTGAGACCAGATGAGTCCAGCCCTTTTTGAGTCCAGACCAGATGTCTTTCGTTTCCTCTCTGAGGTTACCCTGGCACAGAAAAGCGGCTGACTGTGACAGCATGAACCGTTTCTCCTGTGATTGTTGTGTAATTGTCATACAGTACGCACTTTTGGTATTTACACTTAAAACAGTTTCTCCCTTTTGTTATGATTAGGACGTCCCTCAGTCAGCCTCAGGGCCAGTTTCACTTTGTTGACCTGTTGATCCCTCATTACATCACGTGTTACATTTAAGTTATAATTCACTGTTTTCAACTTTTTACATGACTTTATCAGAATTGTGGTTTGCAAGCCCTCATTGTAAATGCATGTTGTGTTATCAGTGTCTTTGAGGAGTAAGGACACCCTAAAACCTTAACCATAACTTGCTCAATGTTAGTTAACATTTCAATGTGGGACCTTCTGCCATAAGAAGAAGAAGAAGACAAAGAAGAAGAACGAACCATCTTGTTCCTGAAGTTATAGAATGAAATATGTTATGTGGTAGATAGGTTTTCTGAAAGTTATGATGACTAAATATCCTTGTCTGAGAATAACTGATTTTCAAAATAAATGTTGGATTATTATATCCCCGAACGACAGTGTCAGGGACATTATGGACATTATGGATTCACCCCGACCAACTGTGAACGTGTTAACGGACGAACATCTTTAAATGTGTAATTTAGATAATTGAAAGGCCCAACCATATCACCACCAGATCCAATCAAATTTTCGGAAAAATGCATGGTAAACAGTAAGTGATTAGTTACTTGTGAATGCACCGTCCGATTTCCACCAAACTTGAGAAATATGTTTGCCTTAGAATAGCAAGGAGGCCTGTGAAGTTCTGAGTCATCTGGCCTCATGGTGGTGGTGCTATTCTCATAAAACTAAAAACATGAACTGCTCCTCAACAGCTCGGATTAGGGGCATGGTGAAAAGGTGGATTGAGAATTTGAGCCGTTCGTGGATATAACCGCTGTCAGTCACCAACAACAGCTGTCTAGTTATTTCTATAAGCTATTTCTTATGCTGATGTTGGGCAAAAAAACAACAACAAAGAAAACGTTCAAATAGTGATCTTGGCATCGATTACCATGGCAGCGATCGAAGTTTCGAAGTATTCGGGTTAGGCCTTTACTCGACCTTCATTATAGCAACAGTAATAGAACACAGAGAGAAACACATTATGTCAGAGAATAGGGAGAGCTGAATGAGGGAAGTGGCTGCTTTGCAGTGTGTAGCCACAAAGTCGCCATACATAGTTAGTTGTCAAGCAGTTTAGATTCTTGTGTCTTTTTATGAAACACAAGAATAAAAAAACAACAACCGAATAGTCACTATTTGTCATTGATGAGTGGTAAAACTAGATGCCTACAGCTAGTCTTTTTTTCTTTTATTCTTTAAGGTGGTTCCCTTTACTGGTTTACAGCTATGTGTTGAAGTAACTGTTAAGGGGCTTGTGATTTCCCTAGATTTCACGTGGAATTGCCACACAGTTTGCTGAGTCAAGAGGCTTCAGGAAACAGGAAGGAGGGAAACATATCTGCTTGAAAGCGCACAACTTGTTTTTCTCATCTGCTGTGCAGGGAGTTCACTTTAAACCATTGTGATAATTGTTTTTTTGGAGAGGGAGAGAGACAGAGAGCATGATAAAAAAAAAAGAAGAAAGAAAAGCTTTAAATTCGATTGACTGCAGATGCCGAGCTGACAGTTGTAGAGTTAATGTTGTAGGTCATCTGATGTCAGCAAAGCAATCAGGACAATTAACGTTGTGCAACAATGCTGGTATCTGTTATCCATTCTGTTGAACTGACAAGTTCTTTTGTCAAATTTGGTCTTATGTCTCCCCCAGTAGAGGCTACCTGGTCTGCACCTTCTCCTATGTGTTTATGTAAAAATGTTCTTTGTCTTTTATTTATGAATTTATTTTTAATCACTCTTGACATATTGAGTTTTGAAGACAGCAGTGGTTGGCAGTTACTGTACCCCTTCTTGCCAGGAATTTAAATTATTTGCTATGTTCGAGGCAGATTTCCCAAAGAAGAAATGACGCCTTACCAAAACGAGATAAGCATGCATGTCTATTTGAGATTGTCAACGACACAGAGAAGACAGTACCTCGGTTATGGAACTGATAGGAACAGAGAGTCCGCCTGTAATGCTGGGCGTCATGAGTCATTGATTATTCTATAGCCAGTCACAGTCCCGTGGGACTGAATGTGTGTTTGTGTTATTAGCTGTGTTTTAGAGGGAGTCACTTGGCCACCCCTGGCTAAAAGGGACCCACGGGAGAATTATAGTTCCCTAGTGAGAAAATATGTTTTTGTTGTAAGAGGAAATGAGAGCACAATGTGTCTCTTCAGTGTGGGTAGGACAAAGAATAGGCCTACCCAGAGATTTGTCTGTAGTTTTCTGAAAATGGCACAGCAACTATAAGTCTAATTTTCTATAATCTTATAATATGTGCCCCCTTTCTGCTTCTTATTCCAGAGACACTTCTTCAGGAATCTTGGTTCCATCATTACCTATGCTTTTCTGGGCACTGCCATCTCATGTTTTGTTATTGGGTGAGTTTGCACAGTATCAATGTTGCGATTTAATGTGCGCTTGAGACAAGGAGTCAGAACCTGGAAACTCCCTGATTGTCCCAGCGATCTAAACCATTCACTATGACCTTGGCTTATCTGCTATTTGATCCTATAATAATATCTTTCAATTTGTCCTCTCCGCACCTGGCCCTCCTCTCTCAGGAACCTTATGTATGGTGTGGTGAAGCTAATGCAGGCTGTAGGCCAGCTGACTGACAAGTTCTACTACACTGACTGCCTGTTCTTTGGAGCTATCATCTCAGCCACAGACCCAGGTATACCTCACACAGACACAGAGAGAAAACAATAACCTATGCAACTATACAAGCACCTATTGTTCTTTTTATTTAAAATATATATATATTTTGTGTGTATTTTATTATTTGTAGCATTTTATTATTCTTATTAGTATTCTATTAGTATGTCTGGCTACATTATATTTAATGAGTGTGCGTGTGCGTGTGCGTGTGTACACCTCTCTGTCTGCGTGTCTGTCTTTCTGTGTGTCTATAGTGACGGTGCTGGCCATCTTTAACGAGCTCCACGCAGATGTGGATCTGTATGCTCTGCTGTTTGGAGAAAGCGTCATGAATGATGCAGTGGCCATTGTGCTTTCCTCGTAAGTCACAGCTCTCCCTTATCAAACCCACGTCTACAGAAACCTCCACTGTCTCACTGTGCCAGAGAAACTTCTCTGGGTTTCTTGGGAAAAGTGTCCAATTCTTTCCCCCTTTTCCCTTGGGATTTTGAAATTCTGCACTGAGGTGTGAGATCGAGCAGCACAGCATTGCATCACAAAAGGCTGTTCACATGGTTTGAGAAATGGTGCTCTGCCTCCCCCTACTGGACATGTTACGAAAGGCCCCTAAGGACACAACACTTCACAAGTATATTTCAAATCTATTAATTACCGTTACTTGTGGTTAATTACGATGAATATCAAAAACAATCTCTATAATGGGTTTTATGTGTGTTTCAGGTCTATTGTGGCGTACCAGCCCAGTGGAGCGAACACACACATGTTTGATGCCTCGGCTTTCTTCAAGTCTGTGGGGGTTTTCCTGGGGATTTTCAGCGGCTCCTTTGCCATGGGTGCTGTCACTGGCGTGGTCACTGCTCTCATATCCTTTTCTTTTTTTTTTTTTACTGAAATCACAAGTATTCTGATCTGACAGTAGAGTTAGGCCTATCTAGTCATTTAGCTGTGTTTTCAAGGCAGTTGATTGATTGATCGATTGTTTGATTGGTTGGTTGGTTGGTTGGTTGATTGATTTACTAAATGGTGACTACAGATCTAAAAAAGAATCATCAAGGATAACACAATAAAGCTCAAATGCTTATTTCTCCTGTGGTCCTGAAGTTGGCTGGAGGTTTTGCAGTCCTGAAGTGGAGTGGAGGTTCTAGTTGTTGTTACTAAAGGTCCAGAAGGTGGTGTTCTTTTAACTCCCCTCTCACCAAATTTAAAACATCTTTAAAAGTCACATATAACCTCAACATTAAGTAGATTATAGTTTTACTCAACAGAAAATCTCATCACATTTAATTATTTTATGTGAATATGTTTTTTTTTTTTAGCAAGTAGTTTCTTTGTTGCCGTCGTCTTTAGTGTCATGGGTTTCGCCATTCAAAACTGTGACAGTGCTCTGTCTCCTCAATATATAGACGGTCTCTGCTTTAACTGCCCTCTCACGTCACCAAGTTCACCAAACTGCACTGCTTCCCGCTGCTGGAGACGGCTCTCTTCTTCCTCATGTCCTGGAGCACCTTCCTCCTGGCTGAGGCCTGTGGCTTTACAGGTCAGAGAGAGCGAGAGAGAGAGGGGAGAGGGTGGCAGGTTGGAATGCATGTGTCAGAATTTTGAAACTAGTCATTGTATGGTCAGCACACTCATCAGGAGGTGTGGATAACGCTGCATTTTCGAAATGATGACCAGTCAATAGAGATGTGCGTTCAGCACTCTTCAAATACATGTTTAAGAGGTGTACTGTAGCTAGCGCTGCATTTTCAAAATGATGACCAGTTAAATTGAGAGATATTATGTATTTTCCCATCAATACTCGCTGGCACTCATATCTGGATGTGCATGTGACCCTGTGCAGTTTGAGATACAGTATTATCACACTTGTAAAATTTTACACATCTGCGGTACAGATATAACATGACAGAGGAAGTTGAATACAGATTGTGTCTAATATGTTAGAGAGGAAGTTAAAATAAGAATAAGCAGCAGCAAAGTAATAAGAGGATTGACACGCTAATCTTACATTGTGTTGTGTCTACCTCAGGGGTCAATATGTCAGGTGCTTTGTGTCATAATGCATCCAATTATAAACCCTATGCAGTGCACTCTGTTGTGTGTTGGAGATACTATATTTAGACACTTGTGGGCGTGTTCTTACAGGTGTCGTGGCTGTTCTGTTCTGCGGGATCACGCAGGCTCACTACACCTACAACAACCTCTCGGAAGAGTCCACAAAACGCACCAAGCAGGTAAAACAGCCGATGAAGACGCATCCACTTTCTCTATGGGACTCCTTAGCCGCATTTGTTTTTAATGGTGTTTCCTTTTCTTTCTTTTTTTTTTTAAGGACAGTGGGCAGTCCACTCCCATTAGTATTTTTTCTTCATTGAGACGGTTGGAAGGCTGAGAGGGAGACAGAGTAGGGGAGACACGGGAGAGAAGGTTCTGGCAGCATTCGATCCTAGGTCAGCAGAATTACTTGTAGATCCAGAGGCGGAGGTCTTAACTACTAAACCAGCTCTGGGCACTGCCTTTTTTACTGTTTTGTCCTGACAGTTAAAAATGTAAAAAAAGAAAAGAAAAAAAGAGCACCTGTATGTGGTGCCAGATGGCCCAATGATTAGCCTGTTGTGACCTTAATCAGGTCTGTCAGAGGACATCCAGAGGACTAAGTTGTTTTGTTTCTTTGAGGGGGCACTGCTGAGGGGAGGCTCCAGATAAGATTCAGGAAGCAGGCT
>OMKL01092697.1:0-12987 GCA_900302295.1 Parasudis fraserbrunneri | reverse complement strand
TATGGAACGCAGATAGGGGACGCGAGAGAACTTTGTTATCCCTGTGCTGTCAACAGCATGGTTGCAAGAGAAAGTCATGAAAAGACAAGAAAATAATAGATAGATAGATAGATAGATAGATAGATATAGCATACGTAATGTAATATAATGTAATGTAATATAATAAATAGTTTACAAATGGCCTCTGACATTTTCAAGAGTAACATGTGAGGGAGAATACAATTACGTACCAAGTCAGAGCAGGCATGCAAGTACACTGTACATATGAAAAATTAACACAGGGCTACTAATAAGTACGGGCTGTTGAAAATATAGCTGCACGACTGTGCTTAGAAATTATTATTTCAATCAAGCACATGTGTGCCTTAAATGATAAGGCTGGTGTTGTTTCTTTTTCTTGTTATTGTCAACATAGCCTATGAAAAGACCAATACAATGCATTTTTCCTACTTACAAGTATGGTCCGTCTAGCCAACACCCAATGTAGCTCTTATCCAGAAGTCATAAAAGGTTTTGTTGTCAAAAAAAAAGGAAAAAAAAAAAGGGTTAAAACAAATCACAGAGCCATATTGTTGTTTCTGTCAGCATAATTCATTGTTGCGATGAACGGCCATTATACTTTTTCCTGGACTCGAGTGTAATGTTCGGGGACTATGCTGTTCTGTTCTGTTTACTACTGTGAATCGACAGATTGACAGAGCTTGTTGCCTTTTGAAGTCAATTTTGTAAAACTCCAGTGCCCCTGGTTTCATGATAATACATTACGATATTAAAACTGGATATAGTATGTGTTTGCCAGCTTTATTTAATGATTTTTAGCACACAATGGGAATGTATGGCTTCCTGGTTGATAGCTCAGAAGGGTAGGAGAGAGCAGGAAGAGCAGTGCGAGTTGAAGAAATGCACTTTAGGTTATGATCTTCTTTGCCAATAAGAAAAAAATAACGTGAGTGGGGGGCATACGTGCAAGTGTCATCCATTTTACTCTCTCTCTCTCTCTCTCTTTGCTCTCTCTCACACACACGCACGCACACACACACACACACACACACACACACTATAGCTATCCATCTCTCTGATGCTTCCCTGCCAGTGTCTCAAAGTGTGAGAGTCCAGTCCAGTATGAGGGGGGTGATTCCGGGATTTGCGGTACATTTTGCGTCTTCAGGATTAACCATTTATTAAAAATACATAATTTACAGAATTGATCTTGAATAGTAGTACAAATATAATTCCATCTTTCAATCATTGCAATGCCTGATGTATATTTGAAGCACAACCTTTACATACATTACATTATATGAATTAACATAGGGTAGATCGATATAACTATTAATATTGATAATATTAGTTGCAGGGAATATTTGTTTTCGATATTAAATGTAGTTTTGGTAATACATTTGGGCTCTGACTATTGGGTTAACTCTGATACCTCTGTTTGAAATCACGAGAAAAAACGTTAGACCTACCCCCAGTGATGTCACATCCTCTCTCTGTCACGCTCCTGTAGACAATATGGTTTGTCAAACTTCTTCTATCATTGTTTTGTACAAAATGTTGAGGTTACACCAGGAGCACATTCATTATCTGTCATCTCTGTTACAGTAATATTGCAAATAATCAAATTAGATTTTTTTTAATCATAATTAAATTAAGCTGCATACAATCCTCTGTTCAGTTATGGCATATCATATCTGTTGGGGCTTAGTACAAGGCAAATATTTTTTTAAATGAAGGGAAATTTCAACTCTGTTATGTCTTTTACCTTCCTTCGTCAACTCTGTTACAAATGACATCAAGTCTGCTGCAAATGATATCAAGTCTGTTACAAATTAGTCAGCTCAGATACAAATTACATCAAGTCTGTTAAAAATGAGACAACTCTGTTAAAAATGTGTCAACTCTGTTACAAATTACGTCAAGTCTGTTACACATTAGTCAAGTCTGTTACAAATTACACCACGTCTGTTACAAATTACATCACGTCTGTTACAAATTACATCACGTCTGTTAGAAATTACATCAAGTCTGTTACAAATTACATCACGTCTGTTACAAATTACATCACGTCTGTTACAAATTACATCAAGTCTGTTACAAATTACATCAAGTCTGTTACAAATTAGTCAACTCTATTAGACATTACGTCAAGTCTGTTACAAATTAGTCAACTCTATTAGACATTACGTCAAGTCTGTTACAAATTAGTCAACTCTATTAGACATTACGTCAAGTCTGTTACAAATTAGTCAACTCTATTAGACATTACGTCAAGTCTGTTACAAATTAGTCAACTCTATTAGACATTACGTCAAGTCTGTTACAAATTAGTCAACTCTATTAGACATTACATCACGTCTGTTACAAATTACATCACGTCTGTTACAAATTACATCACGTCTGTTACAAATTACATCACGTCTGTTACAAATTACATCAAGTATGTTACAAATTACATCACGTCTGTTACAAATTACATCAAGTCTGTTACAAATTACATCAAGTCTGTTACAAATTACATCAAGTCTGTCACAAATTAGTCAACTCTATTAGACATTACGTCAAGTCTGTTACAAATTAGTCAACTATTGCCCCTTTGGCATTCTTGCAATGCAATGGCTTTTGAAATAATTGGGGTAGGGACTATGTTTTTTTTACATTAATTATATTTTCAGATTTTCAGTGCATGGGTTTTCAGTGCATTTTATTTTTATGAGAATAAAGCAAAAAAACATTTTTTTCACTTTTTGTGGAACGTTATAGACTAAAAATGTACCTCCATTCCTGGAATAGTTTCCAGGACTCAGTTCTGGGCTTTATTCTCATGTCAGGGAACACGTGGCTGACTGGGCTGCCTGGCCAAAGAATAGAGTAGAAACTACAATTCAACCAACTGATATATTCTTTCAAAACAGAAGGGAATTGTAGAGGAGAAAAGTTAATATTTTTTAGGAGGAAGTGCTCCCCACTGCACCATTATTCAATATGTGTCATTTTACAAGCAACTTTAAGGATTTTGGCTTTCACATATCCACTATTTGTCTTATCGTTTCTCATAACCTAGGGATAGATTGTCTCATATGTGCTGGTTTATTTAAGTTATAAACTGGGCCATGAAAACGTCAGAGACCTAGCCTTTCCCTCCAGTGAAAAGTCAAACCTGGATAATGTTCATAATGTTAAACAAACTTTATACATGTCTCATAAATGTCTCCAAAGTGTTTATTTTCCAAGACTCAGATAATCAGTGATCTTCATAACCATATTTCCTTCCCAATAGTACAGATGATTATTTTTAATGTCTATCACTGTTATCGTATGTTTCCTATTACCATGTAGTCCAATACAATGAAAATCAATATCAAAGCAGATATGGTGATATATATCAATATAAATTTTTTTTTTTTTTATTGTTGTGATATCTATTAGATCCAGAGACAAATAATATTATGGATTCACCCCAACCCCTGTACCCACTGCAATAACTCCTTCATGTGAATAGCATAACTCAAACAGTTTTTATTCAAATCTTTTAAAATTTGCTATGAATATTTATTGCCCCTGGAGGAAGAACCCTATTAATTTTAGTAACCCCATGACTTGGCGCCACCATCAGGCCAAACTTAAAATGTTCAAACGTGGACAACGCATTTGTTGTAAGAACCTGTGAAGTCTGCCTGATTGGATATTCATTGGATATTCCATTTTAAAATCTCTTTTTCCCCGACTCCTCCTAGTCTGTTCACCTGATTCTTCTGTACTGGAAAATGTAAATGTGCTGTCCCTTTGTGATATCCTGCTGCCCTTCTGGCCTATTCACTTGATTCTCATTAAACCTCTTGTGTAGCATCTAGGGACATCCATATTTAAAAGCTTTATAAAGACGGGGCAAGGTCAAAAGGTGTCATTGAGAATATATAGAGGATATACCCTGAGTGCCTTACAGTACCACAACTACATACATCTGCAGTATGGGTGGCCCCATTGGGGATCAAAACCATAACCTGTTTTACCACTGTGCTTTACCCATTCACAGGGCAGCGAGGCATGACACCGCAGGGTGTGGTTATCTCTGCTGTACCAGTCTAGTCGATGCAGGGAGAACAGGAAAAGCAAAAGGATGGATTTGGATGAACCAGAAATCAGGGGAGATTAGGATCTGTGGCAGTAGTTTGTGTCTAAACAACGAAAGTTGAACAGCCCCTTGTGAATGAGCTAAGCGCGCTGTGATATCACGAGAGCACCGTCACGAGCCGAGGCGAAAAACATCTCACGTTGCTCAGAAGAGCGCGTCGGAAATGACAGAGCTTTACCCCGAGGCGACACACAGTCGTCCATTCCGCCGCGTCCAAATATGGATATCCTGTCTAAGCTCTGCGTGAGTCTAGAAAGTCACATGAACAGCTGCATCCCAATTTAGCAGAGAGTTTAGAATACAATTTTCACAAACAGGTAACCGACTTCACAAAATCAGCGGATTGAAAAGTCGTCCTCATTGACATCATAGTGGTCCATATATAGAAAAGCGACTTGACAGCCAGATCCAGCTTTTTTTTTTTTTTTGTAGATTCTAATAAAGTTTTTTGGGGGGAGATATTTTGCGAGTGAGATCAACACATCACTATGCTCCCGTTGTGTGCTGGACTGAGAAGCCGCCTGTCGGAGTGTCGACATGTCTGCTCGGTTTGTGAAGTGTGAGCTCACCACTGAGCTGAAGTGTGAGCACCACTGTAAAAGCTGTGATAAACTTCAAACATTCAAGCTCGGTCCAGCATATTAGGGAATCTGTGGCCAATCGCGCTGGACGTGAAACTATAAACTCTGTGCTCGTTGGATTGTACTTTTAAAGCCCCGATACGTGATTATTTATGTTACGACCACATCGAGGCGGGGTGTATTCACATACCGGTGCCTTCTCGAATAGTTGGATCTGGAGATTGAAAATAATGTTATTTGGAACTTGGCTTGGCCATTGTGAATTGGAATGTACAAATTGTTTACTGTATTGTACTTCATGTATTTTTTAAATGAAATGTCAAATAAAATAAAATAAAATAAAATCATGGAAAATGAAAAAAAAATTTTTACAGCCGCAGAACACTGCAAATACAATGAAAAACCCATACGTTGCGTTCGTCCTCGTGTCAAGAGCTCAGTTAATCATGTTGAGAATTAAAACATGTCTGTTTTATGATGATACAGTACGTGCATAATTGAGTGTGAGCATAACCTTCAGTAACTTGTATATTGGAAATGTCTCCGTTGTTTGTACTGTTTTTATTCGGTCTGTCAACATTAATTATTGCATCAGAGCCTCAGGCATAGTCTAATGCACAATGCACGGGTGTCGACAAAGGCCAAGCTATCAAGACACAGTCCTCGCTCGGGACCCCTAAGTGGTTGCGCAACATTGATTTGCGTCTTCCTCCGGGTGGCGAATATCTGATAAATGCTTGGCAGCATGTGTCCAAACAGCAGAACAAGAGAACAAGAAGTGTGTGAAGGGCGAAAAAAAACACAGAGCACCACCCAATGGTACATTTCAGCGCTCCTAAAATAGCATTCAACACTTCCTGTATGTGACCTTGGGGACATAAAAGCGAGAGGTGCTGCTACATAAAATCCAGGAGAGGTGAACGCGCTTGATTAGGTCATCTATCACACGGCGCACATTTTGTCAGCGAGGGGTAAAAATGAAATATTCCTTCCCGTGGGATTTCAGAGTCAAACACGGGAGGAAACTAAATGAACAGCGTTCCTCGGTTTGGGTCTGGGACTACGTAGGCCTGTCGACCGAAGCCAGGGATAAGAGGGACTCGGGTCACCGTCAGAGAAACGGATGCCTCGGGCGGAAAATGCAGACACGCTGATGTGAGGACCAGACATCAATAAGAACTATCATGAGGCCATTCCTTGGGTTAGATTTGTGGTATTTGAAAGTAATTTGGTCATTAACTCCCTTTCTTTTAACCTACAGTTTAGAACTTTAATTGGTTCAACTGTATATTCCAGTTATAATGATTCTACGCTTTATGACTATACATCAGTGTGCAAAATTCAAAAATCGATTTCCTTAAAGGCCCGTTCCTTAATCCGAAGGTAAACCTAAGGGTAGCCCCACCACTAAAAATAAAAACAAATAGGAAGACAGGAGAGACATGTTTTCTGTAAACGGTCTTTTCGTGGTAATGTTTGGTAATGTTTTCATTACAGCTCCCCGCATCAAAAGCAAACACGGGGACAGGCTGAAATTTAAAGGGAGGTAGAAGCTATCTTAATAATAGGGCTGTTATGATGAGTACACTTATCCTCTATTTTTATGCTGGCTCTTTGGCACCTTTCAATGCACGCCTATACAGCAGCGCACGCTAAGCACCTCTGCTAGCACTCTTGTTGTGTGGGTGGTTTATTGCAGTGTAGGTCTGGTAAGCATTGTTCACTTTATGAACTAGTGCCCAGCTCTATGGTGTGCTTACTCTCTCTGTATAGAGCAGTGCGTTACTCCCTATTGACAACAACATATACACTTTAAGTGCTGTGAAGTTTAACAGTTACAAAATGTCCTTATAGAGGTTTTATGTGGTCAGATGTCGGAAAAGTAATACAAATGGCCATGTACCAAACAGCATCAATTACTTCGATGCATCACAAAATCATTATACAATCAAATTGTTGCCTTTTGAGGTGAAATCCAATCCACTCCAATCATGAGGTCCCTGCCTATATTTCCACTCCAAGGGTATAACCATATACAGTATCACGAGGAACCTGAAGTCGTGTTTACTTGTAATCCCTAATGATGCAACCACAGGCGCTGCTTAAGGAGAACACGTTACTGCTCTGTGGTGGTCAGTTGTACGCAGGTCATTCCCGTGAAACAGACTTGAAGCTCTAAGCTCATTAAGGACTGGTTTCCCCCCTCCTCTCACAACTCTGCGGTGGCCCAGACACACACACACACACACACACACACACACACACACACACACACACACACACAGTGACCCTGGTATGTGTGTGTGTGTGTGTGTGTGCATGTGTGTGTGTGTGTGTGTGTTGGTGGTGGTGTGTGTCATATAGTGTGTCTGATTGTGTGTCTGAGTGTATCCATGATATGGTGCACACTATGTTTGTGTGTGCACACATCTGCCAATGTTTGTGTATTTGTGTGTACGTGTGTGTGTGTGTGTGTGTGTGTGTGTGTGCGCATGCATGTGTATGCATATATGCATGTTTGTGTCCTGTGCAGTTAGAATTCTAATGAGTGAACCACAGACTGACTGCTGATAAACTGTGAGAGTAGTGGGACCAGAGACAGTCCATATAATGAGATGGAGCACTGCAGTAGTGCAGTAACAGTAAAGATGGTGACAACAATGACAAACAAACAAAACAAACATATTCAGTAAAAAATAACTAAATGTGATGTGATTTTATGTTGTGTGAAATTACAATTTACAGATTTTTGAGGTGAAATATGAGTTTTAAAGATGTTTTTAATGAATCACGATCTCTGCTGAAAGGCTGGGAATTGCACAGTGAGTGGTTGCCGTGATAACTAAGGAGTGGAAAAAAAGAAATTTTTCAATCACAAAATTGTCCCTTTTGACCAAATGTTGACCAAATTAACCATTATGTGTTGTCAGTAATTTAACATATATGATTGTTAGATACGGATGAGTCCCCATTCAAAGAGATAGGGCTCACGTCTTCACGGCAGAGTGAACCTACTTCTCTTTAGACAGACTTTGGTGGGACTACACACACTGTGTTGTTTTCCTGTTGGTCATTAGGATTGACAGACAACTGCCGTTTCCACATCTGGGAGTCCCTTTCAGGGCATTAAAAAACACTGCCTCTCATTTCCAAACAGGAAAGCACAATCAGAACTAGATCCTCCTCCTATTACTCTAAATCCTATAGAAGGGCAAACCGGTCTGTAATTGGATGGTAGATAATAAAACAAAGAAAATAAGTCATACTTAGCTGTGATTGGCTAAAATGACATGGTTGCGTTTATGCCTCGTCAGGTTGTTAGTGTGATAAATACCTATAATTAGTGCGTCCTCCGCTGGGCTTGACCCATCTTCCTTTGGGCAAGACGAGTAGACTCCGGATACATCATAGAGGTCAATTGAAGATCTGCTAAGCTGCTAGCTTTTTTATCTACATTAAGTCCCTCGGACAGGATCATTCCCCCCCCCGAGACTGGGTGTGTCCACTGTCTGCTCAATATCCTCGGGGGTAATGTGAGGTCGCTGACCTGAGAGGCATGGGTCAGGGGTGTCCACTCATGCGTGTGGACTTCAAACTGTTTCTCCTGTGTGGGCTGAGGAGGAAAGTATTGCTCGGCTGGGCCAATATAGGTGCCGAAAATGGTCATGTCGGATACAGAATTGTGCAGGGGCAGATATGGAAATAGCCTTCGTTGTTTTCTAAACAAGTCAGGAATAAAACTGCAATAACAAGAGCATGCGGTCACCAGCGGATACACAGTATGTAAAACAATTATTATTATTATTTTTTTTTATTTTTTTATTTTTTTATTTATTTTTTTTACAACAAATACAATCATTAAAGGGGAATTTTGGAACCCTAGCCCTATTTCCTACTTACCATGATGTTGTTGATCAGTAGAGTCCTTTCTTTAGTTAGCCACAAGCTAATGCAAAGTCAATGGGGCCAAGCTCCTGTCTGTACAAGCTAACTGAAAGTAAACGATACCTACTCCACAGTACACACACAGTAGATGTCAGTTAGTTTCAGTCAGCTTGTACGGCCAGGAGCTTGGCCCCATTGACTCTGTATTAGTTTGTGGCTAACTAAGCGGAGCTGTGGGTTTCCAGTATGAGAGAACAGCGCGGATTGTGCTGAGAAAGGACTCTACCAATCATGGGTTAAGTAGGAAATGGGACTGGGGTTCCACAGTGCTGAGCTATCCCTTTTAAAGCCATTACAAACAGCTCCACTGCAAAGGTTCGGGGGGCAAGCATTGGTTTACTCATGCACGTGACTCAAAAGCATCTCAAATAAATGTTGTATTTATGAGAGAAGCCAGGGCCATTATGAGTACTATAACTCCCAGACCATTCCTCCGCGTAGCGTTTGTGTACAATCGCCTGGGGACGAGGTCAGCAGCGGTTCGCCGACTTGGTAGAGCGGAGATTCTCATTGGTATTAGAACACTCACAGGGACGCACTGAAACACATGCACGTAGGCACAGAGGCACGCACAGATGCGTGTGCACACGCGCACGCACACACACACACACACACACACACACACACACAAACACACACACACATGCAAGTAGACAGCAGATGGTTTGTTACAGCACAGAGTCTGTCTCTCTGCACACCAACTCCAGAATGCATGTCCAAAAACAATTGCAATATTCCGGTCAGAGAGTTTTATAATCTTTATGGCATCAGAGATACGATACTTTGCTCTCTGTTGATGTCTGTGTCCATGGTGTTTATTCTGGCCTCCGTCAAATAACAGGAACCAAATTTGGCCCAGCCCACCAGACTGCATGTGGAAAAAAAAGCCAGTGACAAACTGTGAGAGTGAATTTGCACAGTATTGCCAGCGGTGACCCTGGTCGGCCCATCCACCCCTCCTTCACTGTCATTCATTGTGACTTCCTGGTTCTGCCTTTAACTCTCTATTTCATCCATATAAGTTACAGCCACAGTCATCCCCAGGAAATCCCCCCGAAATGAAAGCTATGGCATTTTATTTGAGTCGGATATCTGACCTGATACGCCCTTGGGCTTTTTATGACCACAGGCTTAAAACAAATCTCAGACAATAATAAAGATATGGTTCTCTCTGATCTCGCGACCTGGGGCGATTTCATTCATTTTGATCTAAATGTCAAATAGGGGCGAGAGTGGCTGGCACCGAAGGGGCTCTGCTCCAGTCTGAAGTTGAGGCACATTTGGGAAACCCGCTTTCCACTTGGAAAATGATCAGCACAAACTGTGCAGACACAGCTTATACCTCACAGGGCCTAATAATAATATTCCTCAGGATAAAACAGGAGACGGAAATTGACATTTTCCATTAACCTTTAAATAAATGTTCAGACCCATTCGTCCCCAGTGAATGGAGTGAAATAACATTGAGTTGCCAAAATGTCCACTTAAATGACTGATGGGGCCAGGGTGAGGCAGGAGCATGATAGCCTGTTTGTGCGTTTTCATGGGTGTGTCTGTGTGGATGTTTGTGTGTTTCCGGGTGTATCCGTGCACATATTCATGTCTTGATCTCAGCTGTCACCACAGTAGCTAACCGCAGTCATTCAGTATATAGGAAACTTTGTGTGTGTGTATGTGTGTGTGTGTGTGTGTGTGTGTTTGTGTGTGTGTGTGTCTGTGTGTGTGTTGTACAGCTGGCTGGGGGCCAACAGCAACATTAAAAAGCGAGCGGGTAAGCCTGTTCTCCAGAGGCTTACTATCCACTCCGATAGAGCTGTCAAACGAGAGATCACAAGCTTGTGTGCTAAAATGCCATTAGGATCACAGTGAGATTTACAGTGGTGCAACTTACACCAAGACCTCACCCTAAAGCTATCCAAACACATGAACCACAGGACCCAGATGAAAGGAATACTACAGCGGAGAGCGGATCATCCCCCTTGTCTAACACTCCTTAACCCCTATTTGGAGTTTGTACCGTTGTTATCTCCACGCTTACTTTCTCGGACTACAGTAGGCATGGCTGTGTTTGATATACTACCCAAAAATGGCAATCACTGTGCTCGCAATGCTGCAGGAAAACAAATAATTAATCGTGGTCCTTGGGGGAGGGGGGAGGGGTTTCAGCGCAGACTATGAAGTTATCCCCGTAAAAAAAACAAAAAAAAACCCTGTTCATGATCATATTAAAGTTGTTATTTCTGTGATGGAATTGGGAAAATTGGATTCAGGGAGCCGTATTTAGTGGATGTTCTTGATGTACTGTACACCACAACAACGATGTCCAAGGCAGCTGTGTTAGCATATTTGGAGTTTGGAACTTGTTTCAGTTTACATATCAACTCCCTGTTGGGCTGTAGGCCAGCAGCCCTTGAAATTAGTTGGCTTTGTCTAATAACACACTCAGTGATGTAAGTGGGGATTAAATTGGGGCTGCGGTTCGAAACAGAGAAGACGGGTTTTCCATAATCATTTGTAACAGAAACGGACTCAAATTTGACATTGTATGTTTTCTTTTTCTCTGTGACAATGATTAATTGTAATTGGCTCATTTTATTTTTCTCAGTCAGTTTTGATGGTGACATTGATTGTTATCACGTTAATGACGCAAAAAAGGGTGCTCAGGTTACATTTGGGGTAAACAACGCAACACATAACTTTTCAGTTCATATATTCACCAGTAGGTAAGCTGTAATAAGTTGTTACTTTTACATTTTCCCCTTTTTACAATGGTAACATATCATTTTGGTCTATCCTCACATTCATGCTTAATTTAAATGAATTGTTCCTCAGTTTAATGGGATTTCTTTTCAGTCTATCATCAATTTCATGCTTCGCTTAAACGGATTGCCATATCATTTAACTACAGCTATTACAATAATAACAAAGGCTAAGCGTTGCATTGTATTTCTTCATATTCAAAATGACACACAGGGTAAGACATTTTCAAGGGCTTTTTGGTTTTGCTAATATAAAAGTAATCGAACAAGTTGCATTTAAAGGTCCCCTATTTTACTCCTTAATTCATATAGGCCTTTGAGGTCCCCAAAACATGTCTTTGATTTTTTTTTCTGCAAAAAATACCACTCAGATTATGCATGCTAGCATGCCTCTATACCCCTCTGTTTCAGTCCTGTTCTCGACAAGCTGTTTCTGTGTCTGTAAAGCCACACTCCGGAACTGCGTGTGAACTCTGGCGTGCCTGGCTCAATCGATCGAACGAAATTCAGATCAAACTTTCAAACTAGGCATTGCAGATCATATAGAGTTAAGCAATTGCTTATCCTATTTCTTGCCTAAAATATTGTCAGACACATATTTTAGTAAACCGTTTGGTGGAAAATGAGAACGATTACGAGCCGCCATTTTGTACACGCGCATTTTTCACATGCACACACGGGTCAAGGAAGAAGAGAGGAGCAAGCCTACCTTGGTGACATCATCGAATTACGGAATTCCAAATTGAGTCAAATTACAGGCACAGTTTCGGAATATGGGCTGTGTGCCTTTTTCCGTGGACTGAGCGTTTTGATACTTTCACAGTATTTATATAGCACCTAGACCTGTTTTATTATCAAGAAAGAAATGGAAATATCCCTTTCCATTAAAACTAACATAAATAAAATGTATGCTTCCCACCACAGCTCCCAATATATTTTTCCCTTTGGATGCCAGAGGATTTGGTCCATTATGACACATGCTGATGGCAGATACACTCTGGAGGAGTTTTCTCTCTTTAGCATTTAATCATTGATACCCCTCACTACCATGCTCAACTCAAATACTTGTTAAATGACTGCAACTGCGGTATTATTGAATAACCGATGGCTCTTAGTAGTTAGCTGAAGTCCAGGGCTTGCATCTGTCTGGTATAGGTATCGAAGTGAACAGGCACCCCAAATTGGCTGTAATTAAATACAAGCAAGTAACGTCATTACAGCAGCAACATAATAAACACAGCCTAGCTCTTATGGATACGCTATTTGATTAGAGCCCGTGATGGGCTATTGGGACAGTCCCAGTTAGCACACTGTCCTTTCCGAAGCTTTACGGAATAACACTGAAGAGTTTTGGACCAAGGTTCAAACTGTTCTGCATTCCTAAAAGTATAAACTCTAAGCCCGGCTCCTGAGTTTTAGCCAGTTCCTGCGGTTATCACAGATGTGGCTGCAGGAGGGATTCCTCTGAGCAGTCCTGTTCCTCATTAGCTAGCTGAGCTACAGATCATCCGCCTGTGTTAAACTCTGCTTGTACGCAGACCTCAAGTGGTTCACTATCTCCTATTAA
>OMKL01092561.1:11878-22344 GCA_900302295.1 Parasudis fraserbrunneri | reverse complement strand
CACTTGACCCGTACATCACGCGTCGCACCCAGCCTCAGCGGTCCTTCGTCACCCCCTCTGACGTGGACCGCCTGGAGCAGTTCCTCACTATGGACCGCAAGGTAACACCGCGGTCCTCTCGTTCCCAAAACGTCTCAGCGCTCTCTTCACCTCTTTGGATCTCGTCTCAAGCTGTTGAGATTTGTCTCAAAGCCGTTGTCAGCGATTCCCCTTTTTACACCAATGACCCTGGGGGCAGTTGGGGGGGGCAGTTTACACTGAGATCACAGGACACGGGTAGATCACAGGTCATCACCAATTATACTGGACCCCGGGTCCGCAAATGTATTTCCTCATGACATCGTAACGTGTTAATTACGTCGTCTCGTTGTAATGTCAGACATGTGTGCGTGCATCGCCCAGCGTAGCAGACGAGGAGGCAAAGCTCAGTACATTGTTCTCTCATTTCACGCTGTCATCAAATGAAAGCCTCATGCAACCACTTACAGTGTACAGCTTAATTCAAACGTGAACGTATAAATACCACCTTCTAATTGCTTGCAAACAAAGCCAAGGGAGAGCAGTCTCTCAACACAGGTTGGCCACTAACCCTTTTACACCAAGGCGTCCTTGGTAGGACCAAGGTCTTTTAAAAAAAAAAAAAAGGTCTGGACATGGACTTTCATTGTGGAAATTCAAGGACCATTGGGACCAGGATTCTATTGAAGTGAATGAAACGTTTAGAACGCTGGTCCCAGTCAGCGCACCAGTAGTTGTGTACTTCCACATTGGTGACCAAACCGTAATATAGAAACCTTTGGGTAGTAGGACCCGCTTTCGCAACCCTGCTCTTCACTTGGGTCAGTCGGGGTTTGGGAAACTGCCGCCATGTCACGTCAAATTGCTGGGGCAAGCCGTCGTCTTTGAAGGATCACTCCGGTCAGTGTGTTGGACAGGCGGATTTTGGGGCCAAAACATGGTTGGGGAGTCTTGTTGTGTGAAAAGCTGCCACCGAAAATCTCACGACCATCATGGGAGGAATCTCGAACCTTCTTTTTCTCCCTTCCAGTCTCCGTTTTGTACGTTCGGTATGTTTCAGCAATTTCTCTATGCAATAGAATAGATGTGATCCTTCAAGGATGGCAACCGGTGCCCGTAGCTACCCGTACGATAGCAACCCATAGCAACTGTCTAACTTCCCGAGCCCGATTAACACGGAATCACCCGTTTATATTAACAGGCAACACGGGGTAATTCCCTGTTAACAGTCTAGGAATAAAAGGAGTATATAAGACAAATTCCTGTTCTGTTATTTCATTTGGCAAATAAATGTGTTTCTGATTGTGACTACTTCCTGTATCTTGACCCCCTCCTGTTCAGGTGTTGCGTTTCTTTGCGCTGTGGGACCACACTGACACTCTGTACGGGGAGGTAAGGCCCGTGACCATCCAGTACTACCTGGTGGACGACACCGTGGAGGTCCGAGAGGTCCACGAGCCGAACAACGGCCGAGACCCCTTCCCCGTCCTGATGCGCAGGCAGAGGCTGCCCAAGATAATCGCACCGGCCTGCGGTGAGCCACGGAGCTGTTTTAAATCCACATATAGGATTCGTAAAAGGAATTTGGAGATTCTGCCTTACGTGGCTGGGCAACCACTAATCTAACATAGATGAGAAGAGTAAAGTAATGATATCTGAAGGCAGAAACTACAGTGTATGTTTCTTCTCAAACTTTCTGAAGACAGAAACAATATATTTCTTATAGTCCTTTTCCGTATGGGCAGATAACGGTACAATTCAATATACTTCATGCGGCATTCCACTGATTTTTAACCTGAATCCTATGATTTGGTTGTGATGAGGGCATGTGATAATCGGACATGAAACTTCGGCCGCATCGGCACCCCGAGATGACGTCACCCGGAGGAGAGCGGACCTCGAGTGAACTGCAGTCACTATTTTCTCAGCTATTTCTTCAACTTCCCTTGAGTTGGGCCTAGTTGAGGAAATAGCGTCTGCAGAGGTCCTCCGGCAGTCTCTTGTGGGGCCGATGCGGCCGATCTTTCAAGACACAGAACAACGTTTGTACGTTTTATGTCCGATTATCACATGTCCCCCTCACAACAGAACCATAGGGTTAGAGTTGAAAATCGGAAAAGTGGCCCCTTTAAGTCTGTGTGGTTGCGCTACCTGTTCACCCGTCACATACAAAGAGGAGTGCGTCAGTCAAGTGGTACTCGTTCTCAGAACCCGTCCAAAATGACAGCATTTGCAGAAGTTTCCAACAATGTCCAAACAATGCCCCTTCCGGTTACTTGACTTTAGTTACAGCTACAGTGATGTTGTTGTGGTCATTATCCTCCCCCTCCCTCCTCTCTCCAGAGCCCTTCCCAAGCTGCGTGCTGGAGGTCTCCCAGCAGGAGGTGCAGGAGTATTACTCCCCCAAGGACTTCCAGGTGGGGGAGACGGTGAAGCTGCTGGGCCGCCACTTCCTGCTGTATGACTGCGACGCCTTCACCAAGGCCTACTACGAGAAGAACCACCCGGCCTTGGAGATGAAGCCCGTGGAGGTGCCCAAGAAGGCTGACGCGCTGCAGGACAGGAAGCGGGTGAGAAGGACAGGACAAGACAAGCGCGTATCGCTGCTGTCGGGGCGAAAACCTCGTATCTCCAAAATAGGTCAACCTCTCAGGAGTAAAAAAAAAAAGAAACAAACGACCACCTAATTTTCAGACTGACACCCATGTATGTTTGAAATTATATGTACATTGGGGTTTTGAATGGGTTTCATGGTCCTCAGGGTCGTTAAACTGTACGTTGGGTTTTGAATGGGTTTCATGGTCCTCAGGGTCGTTAAACTGTACGTTGGGTTTTGAATGGGTTTCATGGTCCTCAGGGTCGTTAAACTGTACGTTGGGTTTTGAATGGGTTTCATGGTCCTCAGGGTCGTTAAACTGTACGTTGGGTTTTGAATGGGTTTCATGGTCCTCAGGGTCGTTAAACTGTACGTTGGGTTTTGAATGGGTTTCATGGTCCTCAGGGTCGTTAAACTGTACGTTGGGTTTTGAATGGGTTTCATGGTCCTTGCTCACAACATAGAGAACCGTGTAAACTTTCAATTTAAGTGAAAACATGAAGATCAACCCAAACTGGAGGATGCAAGACTTTCACCCGACGGCCGCGATACATCATATCATAATAAATAAAACAACTTTTGAAGACTTATGGCATCGCTGGAGACATTGATCACTGCTTGATTGCTTGGCAGTTAACTCACTGATCTGTCAATGTTGTGTTTTAATTGATAAATGTCATGGTTCATATCTTGCTAGCTTGCGGGTCGATTTTAAAAGAAACAAGACTGATAGTCTAACAACGGTGTTGGCGGCAGGCAATCAATGTAATGAAGCAGCTAACATTAAATAAGCTTGCTAGCTGCCATATCCCTTTGACATCCATACAGAAATAGGAAAGTTTTTAGCAAAGCGCTAATCACGATTAGCATAGCTAATATAATTTCAGTTAGCTGTCATGATGTCATTTGAATGCCATGCTGATGATTCCTTGCATTCTTAGTTTTGTGAAAGCCTTTGTACAAGACAACATGTTGCATAAATATTGAGTAGTAAACATTCACTGACGTTAGCAATGCTAACGGCAATCAGTGCAAGGCTAACGTTTATCTACTTCTATTCTCAAAGAGGATATGGCAAAGCTCTTGTGTGTTAATGAATGTAGCTTGGTTTCTGGCATACAAAACGATTGTCGGGCACATTTTTATCCCATTTATTTCTATGAATGGAATGAATTCTTGTCATGGCTTGATCGGCTCAGAGCTTGCTAGCTAGCTATTTCAGCATGTGATGTCAGTGAAATCATCAGCTGTGATTGGTCTACTGACCAACACTGTTCTAGACGGCTTCAGGCCCTTCGATCGCTTCGATGGTAGCAGTGGACCATGTTGTCTAAACCAAAAGCAGCTTCATGACTTGGCCAACATTAGCTATAACCAGCAAGTTGTAACATTACAATGTATCAAAGTAATCAAGATATCAACAGCTAAGCAATATCAAACAATTATGGATGTTTCTGGCAATTAAATGTGTCATCAAAAGTTAATATATTGCAATTTTTACCATGTTTTGATTAGATTATTTTTGCTACTTTTTAAAATTGTAATTGGGATGCAAATTTGAAGGGACTGCAATTTCAAAAACTAAATTTCAATCAATTTTTCAGAGCTTGCTGTCACTTATCCTCCTCTCCTCTCCTCTCTGTGTGGCCCACCTTGACAGGAAATTCCTCCCTACAATGGCTTTGGCTCACTGGAGGACTCTCTCCAGAACTGTCTGACTCGCGTTCCTGAGCCCCCTAAGAAGGACCTGATAAAGCTGCTGAAGAATGATGGCAAAGTGCTGCGCTACGTTGCCAGACTGGTGAGACACTTTGAGAGTGTTTTTTTTTAACTGCAGATACCAATTCTGAGTCATAAACCTTTTAAGGGAAATTTCACCACAAAGCAACCTTAAACTCATTTACCAGATTGAGGCATAACTGATTAATTCTCTCTATGTGGCTGGCTAGGGTTAGGGTATAGTGGAAGGTGCTAATTTTGTAGAGCTACGTGTCATCATGACACGTAGCTTTACCCTCACTCAATTTCAAGGAACTACAATGGGCAGGTAATATGAGTTTCCTGATAACTCGATTGTCTCTCTTGATCAGCTTCCCACTCTCTCTCGCCAGGTAACCAGAAATAAAAGCTCAGCCCTCCTCTCCTTGTGTGTGTTTGATAGGAGTTACTAACTTAGTGGAACATTTAGTCTGATAGTCGCAACAGTGATATCGGGTATCGATCTGATCCATTACTTTTACTGATAAACACAGACTTAGACCATTAGTTAGGAGGTCACTGGACAAGGGTGGCAGAAAAAAGGTTACTGTAAGATCTCTGCAGAATTTTCTATTGGGTGCCTTGCCTCTGGCATATAATGATTCCTATAAATACTTTGGATTTACTTTGGATTAATTCATGTCCAATGAACTGGGAATTGGAATACTGGCGGACTCAGCAGGGAGAGCTGTAGGGTCAATAATCAGTCAAATGAGATGTTGTAAAGACACTGGCTATTCCATATACTCATAGCTCTGTGAATCATGTGTGTGTCCAACTCTTAGTTATGCAGCTGGAGTATGGGGTTACAAGGATGCCAAAAAAGTTAATTCTGTCCAGAATAGAGCCATAAGATGTTTTCTTGGGGTAGATACATTTGCCCCTAGTCTTATGATACAGGGAGATATGGGTTTGGAGCCGATGGAGAGTACAATAACAAAAAAGTTTATCAATTGGGACCAGGCACACAGTCACCCTTGGACAAAGGAAACGTGTTCTATTCTTAGAGAGGCAGACTTGGGCTATATCTTTCATAACAGTCTTTGCTGTGATGTAAATATGTTGAAACAAAAGTTATCCCTCAATTATAGAGAGAAATGGTCAAATGACATATGGTCTAAGCCTAAGCTTAGATCATATGTTCAGATGAAGCAGGGTTATGGTCCTGAGCCCTCTGTTACTTCCTCTCTAACTAGAAGCCAGAGGTCATTGTATGCTCAATTTAGAATTGGTATCCTACCCCTTGCTATAGAAGTAGGTTGGTTCACAGCTATGCAGGAAGAGGAAAGAATATGCAATGTTTGTGATCTAAAAGAGGTTGAAAATGAATTTAATTTCATGTTTTATTGTACTTTATATAATGACTTGAGGATTCCCTTGTTTGATGAAATGCAAAAGCAAAAACCTGAGTTATTCTGGGTAGATGATGGACTGAAGTTGGAGTGGTTATAAATTAAGCTAAGTTTGAAGTATTTAGGACTGCCAATTTTATTTCTAAGGCCTGGAATAGAAGGCAATCTCAGCTCTTTATATAAGATATGTTTGTTTTTATTTATCCATTCCTGTCGCTGGCTTTTCTGACATGATATATGTGAGTTTACAGGCCTAATTATGCGGTTTGCCCACCCAAATACCCAGATTAAATGGTGCTCTGGTAAAAGTAAAAGTCCTCCATGAAAGATTCTACTCAAGTAAAAGTAGAGAAGTATTTGCTATTGAATGCACTGAAGTATCAAAAGTAAAAGTACACATTCTATATGAGGTTTGTGTATTCCAGTGCTTGGGACCATTTAATCCTTGATACCGATGTCTGCCACTGATCCTGGGTGAGAATGCGATAACTGGAATAGTTTTTATTCAAATCTTTGCAAATTTTCTGTGAACATTATTGATTTGATTGATTTGATTGATTTTGGTGACCCCATGACCTTTCCTCTAATGCCACCATCAGACCAAGCTTTCAATTTTCAAATAAGCGTGTCTCCTGACCTGTTAGTCGAACGAAGTCCAACATATTGGATTTTCGCCATTTAGAATATTTTGAAAATCACTTTTTTCCCTACTCCCCCTAGGCTGTTCACCTGATTATCACAAAACTTCAAATATGTGATTTAGATTGTCGATAGGCCAAACTGTATGACCTTGTGAAAACGCAAACGAGAAGGGATGTGTTACTGGTGAACTCTTTGTCCGATTTTCACCAAACGTAACAAATATGTTTTTCCTACATTAGCAAGGAGGCCTGTCAAGTTTTGAGTAATTTGACCTCATGGTGGAGCTATTCCCACAAAAAAGTAAACTGCTCCTTAACAGCGTGTCCCATCATGATGAAGTTTGAAATGTGTTGTTACTTTGTGATATCCTACCATTGTTATCAATATGAAAGTGATATGTAAAACAATATGGCCACTAATTAGATTTCTCAAAAACACATTCCTTTACCCCTCCCGGACCGTTCACTCGATTCTCACTAAATCTCACGTGTGGCATCTAGTGACAACCATTTTTAAAAGTATCAAAGACAGTTGGTAGGCCAAACCATTTGACCAGATTAGGGGCATGGTCAAAAGGCATCACTGAGGATTCGGGGCGTTTCGGGGATACATACCCTGCTGCCAGTCACCGACGGCGTAGGTCTAGTTTTTACAAAAGGTCAATCAGCCAAACCTTGTGTCTTCTGCATCTCAAACTGTTCCCGATTCTCTTCCCGTCGGTCTCTGACGTCACAGGACTCCCAGAATCCCCAGGACGAGGGCCGCCGTTTCATCCTCTCCTACCACCTGTCCAATGACATGATCAGTGTCTTCGAAAAGTCCGCACGCAACTCTGGGATCATCGGCGGCAAGTTCCTGGAGAGGACACGCGTCCCCAAGCCGGGCTGCACTGTGGACGACCCCGTGTACTACTCACCCGCTGACCTCGCGATCGGAGCCACTGTGGAGGGTACGGGCCTCCGTTTCCTTTTTTCCAGTGGGGCCTTGGGAACCTTCAGGGGTATCTGAGCAAAGAGATTAATGTTTAATTTCACTATTCACAGGTTGTCACAGTGAGATTTTGTATAAGAATGACTATTTTGATCATAGGTATCTCACCACCTACAGTATAGACAGTTGTAGAATTCTTCACTATATCTTCTTCCACAGACAAATGCGTATCATTCTGGGGGTTCCTTGATATGAAAAGGTTTGACAACTAGGAATGATAACTTCTGCATCATTATTCTAATTTTCATTGAAAAACATATTCAAATGATCATGGTGTGATTTTTGCAGGGATCTGTACTAAGTCTGTAGAATAGTATTTGTAGGCCAGGACATCTCTGCAGCACCAGAATACTTAATTCAGAATGGTATTTTGACACACATTTCACCTTTAAAAATATTGCAGCCTCCTGCCATTTGGATATTGCACTAGACCATATTGTGATTGCGATAACATTTTGATTAATTGTTCACCCCTACTGCGACCTAGCTGTGGTATATCTTCTCCAAACCATAGCCAGCGGTATCGTTAGTGTAACTGGCCTGATTCATTTTAATTTCAGTTTGAACAAAGGGAAAAGAGCTTGTTTTCATGTAAATAGAAGCACATTTAAATAAAATTAAGTCAAAAAGATGAAAAACCGCTGTACTTCAAAAAGCAGAACAAAGACCAGTATCCTGTAACTCAGGTGTAAGACAAGCATGCAACATGTTTCAACCACAACAGGTCCTCTTCAGGCAGTGCTTTCCAAAGATGTACCAACATTTCTGACCTTTTTGACTTGTCATTTCCTACCTCATTAACTTGCTTTCTATTTATATACAAATAAGCTCTTTCCCCCTTCCATGAGCATTCAAGCTCCTTTTTCTCCCATATTTATGGATTGATTTGAGTTTGAATAAAGAACCTTATACATTCCAATCCTTTAACCTTGCTTTTTGAAATTTTCTCTTTTCCCAGTTATTGTCATCAGAGATGTAGTGAGGGTAAAACTTACCTAAACTCATTTGCTTACCAATTCATTAATGAAATGGAGTTTACCCACCTATTTAAGCCAATATATATCTTTATAATATAAATTTAGTGTTGACTTTTTCAAACTTGACAACATAAACATTCTAAATGGGCCCAAGTGTATTTCCTGCTGGTTGCAGTGTTTGCTTATACAATAGCTGACAGGAAATAAACTTGGGCAGAAGCTGTTCCATAGCAACACAATTCCATTGAAAAAGGCCTATAGTAAATAGTGTCAGCCAAATGTTACGCGAAATGGTCTATTAAAAAAGAAAAGAAAAAAAGAAAAGAGAATTGATACTATTCTGATTTTTTTTTGCTTGTTTGTTAGTTTAAGTGTTATTTTTTCTCCCCAACCAACTGGAGACCATAGTTTGTTCTGTTCTCTCTCTTCCTCTAGTTTTCCACCACCGCTTCGTGCTGATTGATGCTGACCACTATGTACTGAAGTACCTGGAGTCCATCTCAGACCAGATCCCCTGGCAGACCCTGGACTCCCTGCGTCACAAGCTGGGCATAGAGCCAGACCAGGGGCCTGCAGATGCTCTGCCTGGAACGGGCCAAATGGGTAAAAAACAGCTGAGTTAACATGGATTTAGGGCACTTTCACACCAGCCTTGTTTAGTCCGGGTTAATTGAACACTCAGATTCGCACCAAACAATCGCACCCTGGTCCACCCGTTTGAGTTGGTCTCGAACCCTGGAGCGGTTCGTTTGAGGTGTGAAAGCAAATGGCAGGAAAAGATCGGAAAAATCGTGCATTTAATCGTGCTGATTGGAAAGTTTTTGTTGACATTTTCCATATATTAATAAATGTGCGATTTTTGATCATCACAAGTTATTATTTTCACTGCTGTAATGTCAAAATAGCCAAATAATGTTGTGATACTAAACAAATACCTCGCATGCATAATTCAGGTCACAGTAGCCTAGAGTAGTACATGATTAATCACAGACAGTGAATTGGAAAATGTGTAGTATATAAAATGTGTTCTTTTGTTCACATTTTCGTTAGGATTCAAGGTTATGTCCAACAAAAGGCTGACTTGCATGATCATGTGGCTTTGTTTAGAAAGTTTGGTTCATTTGTCAATTGGCAATGTGAAACGTAACTGAACCAATAAAAACTGCAATTTCACTTTTGATTCTGGCCATTTTAAATTAATTCAGGTGTGAAATTGCCCTTACTCTCTGTCCAACTGATTACAAGATTACTAGTTGTTGTTTTTTAACTATAAGATGGCTGCCATAGAATTTTGATAATGTTGTCATTGGGGATGGGCATTTTGAGTAATTTAGTGGTTGAGCACTAGTCTCTAATGCATTGAAAACGAGTACTTGAGTACTTAAAAAAAAAAAAAAATCTTTGAATTTGTTTGGATGACGTAGAGCTGTAGCACATCACCATAATGCGGCCGGAGGATCATTTTCATAAGCATATGAAAATGTTGAAATTTAGAATTAGATTTAGATTGACAAAACTATAATATAATTGTAAATATAATTTGGTGTGATAATCAGAATGTTATATATATATATATATATATAATATTTTATATATAATATTTCGGTTTAAATCGGGCTCGAGTCCAATAATGTAGCAATGTGTTGGGCCCGTGCTGAGCTCGGACAGAACGTGCACGAGCTCTGGTAGGGTCGGGCTTGCTTTTGATCTAATGCAGCCCCTAAGAGTCTGATGTCTTCAACAGAAAAGGTACAGCGTTGAACTGTTCTTGTTCTGTTATCGTAACTGCAATATTCCGGTGAGGGATTTCTCGCATTAAAGTTAGAATAAAGCAGTTTCAGGAAGAGGGTTGAAACCAAGGGTCCATTCCAAAGGTTTACAGGTGTGTGCTCATCCTCGATTCCTCAGTGAAATGTCACGGGGAAATGAGGACGTGATTCAGGAAGAGGCGGGGGGGGAAATGAACGTGTCCGAAGAAATGGAACGTCCTTGTTCACTCGCATACTGTTTTGAAGTGATGTTTGTGGGAGGAGCTTCATATGTTTCACAGCATATATATGTTTCACAGCATATATATATATATATATATATATATATATATATATATATATATATCAGAGATCTTCTCAAGAA
>OMKL01092495.1:2875-25724 GCA_900302295.1 Parasudis fraserbrunneri | reverse complement strand
CAGGGCATCCAGCAGCTTGTGCATCGCTCCTGTCAGACGCTGGCCCTCTGGAAGCTGCTCTGCGACCATCAGTTCAGCCTCATTATCTCTGAGCTGCCCAAGGTACATATGTGTGTGTGTACACACGCACACACATTTGCTCCCTTCCCCTATGGCAGGGGTGAAAATATACTGTACATCTGTATATATCCATCAGTCATCTGTACCAGTATTCGCTGGATGTAAACCTTGCAGTAGCGACTTGTGCAGGGTGTATTTGAGTCATTGTTGTTTTTAGTGCTCTATCCGAATTGGGCTCTCTTTTAACCTGAGTGCTCTGGTGCGCTGCAGGAGTTCCAGGACCAGATGAAAGGGGTGAGTTTTAAAGACGTGGTGATCCGGGGCAAAGAGCTGACCGGAGCGCTCATCACAGCCCTCATCAATGTCTACATCAAAGACAGCGCCTCGGTGGACGCTATTAGCAACCACCTCCGGGACATCTGTCCCTTGCTGTACAGCAGCGATGACAGCATCTGCTCCAAGGTACACACAGGACACACACACACACACACAACTGGCCAATATGCCCACAAGGATGTTTTTGTTTTTGTTATTTCTTGTTTTCATCTCTTGTGGGGACATTTGGTCCTCACAAGGGTAGGAAAACACACACACAGAGACACAGCTCTGCATCAAAGTATCGACCCATGTGTCCTCTTTTCTTTTTTTTTTCTCCCACTTTTGGATGAATCCTCCATTCAATGTCTGCATCTCCCAGGCTAATGAGTTGCTGCAGGGTTCCAGGCTGATCCAGAACAAGGCAGATAAGGAGAGAACCCTGAGGGAGTCTCTACGGCTCTACCAGCAGATCAGCCACCACACAGACCTGCCGCTGGTCTGCTCCCAGTACAGGCAGGGTGAGGATATGAACACACACACACATGCACGTATATTCACATACACACAAACGCGTATACGCACATTCACAGACATGCACACCAGAGTAGGAAAGGTAACTTTTTCTGTAGAGGGTTTTTTGCCCTCTTGTACTGGTTCAATAATAATTTTCATTTTAAAAGTGCCTTTCTCAAACTCAAGGACACTATACAGTGTAAAATAAATGTGGTAAAAAAGCTGAGTAAAATGAAAAAGAATAAAAAATAATAGGGACTAAAAACAGCTGTGGGATAGCGCTATTCTGGACCCTGGCCATGCTGTGGGAAGGCGAGTCTGAAGAGGTGTGTTTTTAAGTCTGTTTTTGAAGAGGCTGATGGAGTCAGAGCCACGGGTGGAAGGTGGGAGGGAATTCCAGAGCTTGGGAGCGGCAGCAGCGGAAGCTCGGTCACCGAGGGTGGATCATGGACCGTTTGGTGTGAGGGGTAGAGAGAAGTCCGGTATCGGAGGAACGGAGTCCTCGTGTGGGGGTGCAGGGGTGGAGTAGGTCAGTCAGGTATGAGGGGGCCGGAACATGCAGGGATTTGTAGGTGAGGATGAGGATCTTGAAAGTTATGCAGTGATTTATGGGAAGCCAGTGAAGTTGCTGCAGGGTGGGGGTGATGTGCTGTCACGGTTTGGTGCGGGTGAGAATCCTAGCAACGGAGTTCTGTACATATTGGGGGCTTTTTTATTATTATTATTTATTTATTTATTTTCATATGGCAATTAAATGGACCCTTGTTTCTAATGTATAAATGGTCACAGTTGTCTTTCACATTTATGTGAAAATTGGGAGGTTGATTATATACAGTGAACAGAGAGACTTACCATTCCCTCATTTTCTATCCTTGATTTTAGGGCCATTTTTTGCAGACATTGTTCAGTCCATTTTCAGGGGCAGTTTATGGTGTTTTAAGGGCCCTGAGTTGCTGCTTGTTTGTTATCCTGACACACACACACACACACACACACACACACGGCTGTGATAGAACGTACATTAAGGATGTTGATCTCTCTCTCTCAGTGCGTTTCTATGAGGGTGTCCTGGAGCTGTGCCTCACAGCAGCAGACAAGAAGGATCCTCAGAGGCTGGGCCCCCACTTCTACAAGAACGGAGAGCCAGAGGAAGATCAGGCTGGACAGCAGGCCTTCCAGGAGAGGTAACAAAGGAGATCCCCAACAAAGCTCTTCAGACACATGTCTTCCAAGCAACATAATAGTAATACATATAATCAGTATATAATATATTAATTATATATAATGGAATTGAAACATTTAGGAGCACAAGAAAGAAAATCGGAAGCACGATCTATTATCAAAATGAAAAAAAATCCCCCCCAAAAAAGTGAAGCTACACGTCCCGACTTCTCAAGCATGAAAAAGAGGGCCTCTTGCAGCTGACTGCCACTGACCATCATTGTCCTGTCCCTCCACCCCAGGCTGTCGTGCTACAAGTGCATCACAGACACCATGCAGGAGCTGGTGAATCAGAGCAAGGCCGCCCCTCAGTCCCCCAGTGTCCCCAAGCAGCCAGGCCCGCCCGTCATGACCTCTGACCCCAACATGCTCAGCAACGAGGACGCCACCGCCCACGTGAGTGACAAAGTGGTTTAGTTGACCCGAGTTTCCGGGCAACACTGGCGTAAATGATCCGAATACATAACGACGCACATTTTACATTTTTCTTTCTTTCTTTCTTTCTGTTGCCGTGTAGTTTGAGCAGATGTTGGGTCTGGCCCAGAGGTCTCAGGATGAGCTGTTCCATATTGCGCTCTACAACTGGCTGATTCAGGCTGACCTCACTGACAAGCTGCTGGAGGTGAGGCCCTGCTCTGCTCATGCCCGTGTGTGTGTGTGTGTGACAGAAATTACAAATGCTTTCTCTCTCTTTCTGTCTCTCCTTCCTCTTTCCCTCTCTCCTTTCTTTCTCCTTCCTCTTTCTCTCTCTCCTTTCTTTCTCTCTCCTCCCTCTTTCTCTCTATCTGTCTGTCTATCCATCCCTCACATAATGTCTTTCCTATTTCTGTATGTTTGATTATTTATGTACAGTATATGATACTATTAATGATTTAATAATAAATTCTAGTTCAATAAAATATTACTCATAATTCAAACAAGTGATAAATTTACATTCTCGTGGTGTGGCATGTTGGTGTCTTGATAATCTTTTACTTTTCTTCCCGTCTGTGCCGTGGTCCAGGTGAATTCTCCATACCTGGAGGAACACCTGATACACATGATCAAACAGGACCAGAGTAAGGTCCGGAACATGGACCTGCTGTGGCGCTACTATGAGAAGAGCCGCAGCTTCGGCAAGGCAGCTCATGTACTGGCGCGCCTCGCCGACATGCACAGGTTCGGTCCGCAACACAAAACGGCATCTCAAACGTGGTGGAATATTTCACAAAATGTTTGGAATGCCTGTTTTCCCTCCATGTTGAAAGAGACAGCTGTTGCTATGTGCAAAACAACTGTTACTGTGTGTTGATACATGAGAAATATGCAACATAAATTTAATATTTTGGTCACACTTATTACTGAATCTTGTAAACAAGTCGCAGTGGAACAGTAATGTCACAGCCAATGTTTACCCACACTACCACTGCAGAGAAATAAGGCATTTTCTTTCGAAAGTGGTTACCAGTGGTTACAGGCAGCCATGTTGGAGGAAAGACAACTACACAAACATTCCGCGCAAGTCCTCTTCTGCTGTAGTCAGTACATGTGTTAAAGTATGATTTTTAGATTAGTTTTTCAAACTGAAAGCTGGACTTGACTAAGGATACCTGCGGAAGCTTACAGAGGGAGAGAGGGAAAAAAAGGAAGAAAGTGAAAATGATAAGTGCTAAAAAGTTAAAATGTTCTAATGAAGTCAAATATTGTTTTTAAAATCATACCATGTGCTTAAGTATTTATTGGCATTGTTGTTGTTGCTGTCTGTGTCTGGGACCATGCAGCACGGAGATCTCTTTGAAGCAGCGTCTGGAGTACATCTCCAGAGCCATCCTGTCTGCCAAGAGCTCCTCCAGCATCTCAGCCCAGGGAGCAGACGGAGAGTTCCTCCATGAGCTAGAGGAGAAGATGGAGGTACTGGGAGTTTACATTATTTACTACACATGTAACTCTTAGAATTATTACAATTTACGTTGGCGTAAATCAAACCTAAATAATTTTAAGGCGCTGTGAACCTTTGACAGTTTGTTTATTCAGGTATGAAAATATAAATATATAAAGATTTATTTTTTCACTTCTCTGCATAGTGCACCTTTTAAAATGGTAAATGATTGGTTTCATTAATCCCAGGTGGTGCGTATTCAAGTCCAGATACAGGAGACTCTCAGCAGGCAGTACTCCCAGCATCCATCAGTGCAAGGTGCTGTCTCCCAGCTGGACTCAGAACTCATGGACATCACCAAGGTAACGCACTAATATTCTAAAAAAAACTAGACGTATGCTGTTGGTGGCTGACAGCGGGTATATTCCCGAAACGACCCAAATCCTCAACACCTTTTGAGTTTTTGAGAAATCTAAATGATGGCCCTGTAGTTGTACATGTCACTTTCATATAAATAACAATGCTAGGAAAGTATCATCATGGCGTTGAGGAGTACTTAACGTTTTTAGTTTTGTGTGAATTGCGCCGCCATGAGGCCAGATGACCCAAAACGTCACAGGCCTCCTTGCTATTATAGGACAAACATATTTGTCATGTTTGGTGCAAATCCGAGTTCACAACTAACACATCACTTCCTGTTAACCATACATTTTTCAGAAATTTGATTGGATCTTGCGGTCATATGGTTTGGCCTATCAATTATGTCAATTACACATTTAAAGATGTTGTTCCCCAGATGCCACACAGCGAAGTTTTATGAGAATCAAGTTAACTGGCAAGGGTGAGTAGGGGGAAAAAAGAAATGAAACATTGCACTGTGTTCTCCTTTTGTAGCTCTATGGAGAGTTTGCTGACCACTTTAGGTTATCTGAGTGCAAGCTGGCCATCATCCACTGTGCTGGACACTCTGATCCCATCCTAGTGCACTCTCTGTGGCAGGAGATCATGGAGAAAGGCATGTATAATCTCTTCACACCGTAAACCCATTCTGAACTTATTTTCCATCAATTGTTCCATTAACTCAACTTAAGTTGATTCAAAGATAGGCAAAACAGTTTTTCCCAATCCTAGGTCAATGTAATGCACATGTTAATGTTCCAGTACTAATTTTTCATTTAAGGTATAGCATGTCTGTAATGAACAAACCTTGAGATGCCATTTTGTTAAGCTAATGCCTTCATATCACCATTTAAAATCTTAGGATGTATTAAGCCCTTTAGTATCCACATTTCCCTTTTTAGCTTCCATAGTATATTTTATGGAATCGTACATTTTTTAACCCCACATTTCATAAAAATGTTATGCTTTAAATGTGAGCAAAGCCTGGCTATGCTAATCGCATCATAAATGTTACACCCAGTATGGGGTGCGACAGGGTTTAACTAATTATGATTCTCTGCCACACTTATGGACACTGCTACAGTGTATGTATGCTGTACTGTATATTCCATGTAGATGAAGTATATAATCTGTGTTTCAGAGCTGGGAGACAGTGTGGCCATGAGTCCAGCAGACAGAATGAGGGCTCTCAGTTTAAAACTGGTGTCACTGGGAAAGATCTACGCTGGAACCCCTAGATACTTTCCTCTAGGTAAGTATCCTGACTACCTTTTAATTACTTACCAACATGTTCTCTGTCTCGAGATCTCGGCTGCATCGACCCCCCGAGAAACTCTGCTGAATGAAGTCACTCGGAGGAGAGCAGACCTCTAGTGAACTACAGACACAATTTCCTCAATTATTTCTTCAACTTTCCTCGAGTTGGGCCTACTACAGTTGATAATAGTTGTGGAAATAGCATTTACAATTCACTGGAGGTCTGCTCTTTGTCGGGTAATGTCATCCGGCCGAATTTCTCTGGAGGCCAATGCAGCCAAGCTCTCCAGACACAGAACACGTTGGTACGTTTTATGTCTGATTATCACAAGTCCTCTTCACAACAGAATGGTAGGATTCAGCTTTTTAAATTGTCGAAATGCCTCTTTAATTGTCAATGTAATTAGACTTGTCTGTTGCACTCATGCCACCATAAGTCATTATGATCCAGGTGTGTATGGCTGTGCATGTCTTATAGGTAATGTACTTAATTATACTCTAGTGACCAACAGTGGCCTGTTCAAACATGTTTGCCCAGGGGATATGAATGTGTTGCAAGCACAAGCAGATCATTTATACACGCATGCATGCACTGGATTAATCATGCAGAAAACGTCTTCGGTGAAAACTTCTTGTCTGAATACACATTGCTAACTATTGCCTTTCTGCTCTTTGTTCCCAGAGTTCCTGGTGAAGTTTTTGGAACAGGAGGTGTGTCGACTGAACTGGGACGTGGGCTTTGTCACCTTCACCATGCAAGAGATAGGAGTGCAGCTGCCTCGACTGCTGGAGGTCTACGACCAGCTCTTCAAAACACGGGTACACACATTATCATTAATCAGAACTCAGTAGGATGTAACGTCTGAGTCGTTTGTCCGTCAGACTCCACGTCTCACCGTGTCTCCCTGTCTGTAGGATCCCTGTTGGCAGCGCCTGAAGAAGCCCCTCCACCTGGTAGAATGTATCCATGTGCTTCTGTCAGGATATGTGGATGACCCCAGTAGAGTACCAACCTATGACAGGTAACCACTAACTCCCCTCTACACCTGCTGCTAACATGCGTCTCAGTTGGTTCCAATGCGAAGAAGGTTCAGGATGGCTGCTTTATCCCTTCAATGAACTTATAGGTATAGATCTGATTTTTGGAACACACGCCCTATTTGCTACTTGGTGATTATGTTGTTGAATCGATGGAGTCTTTTCTCAGCACAATCCATGCTGTTCCTCATATGAGCTCTAGCTCAAACCAGTGCAAAGTCAATGGGGTCAAGCTCCTGTCTGCACAAGCTGACTTGAGGACAACTGAAATCTACTCCATGGTTGCACACAAAGTAGATTTCAGTTGTCTTCATATTCTTCATTCTTGCATATTTCGAATGTAAAACTCTTTCATCATTGCACACACACAAATTAGTGGGCATAATAAAGCAATGAAGGTTTCAAACTGCCATCCTGAACCTTCGTTCAATTGGAACTGACCACAATTCCTAGGACTCGGCTCCCCTTCAGCAATCTAATTGAGTTGTTGATCTGTATGATTGAGGAGCCAGCACCTTACTGCAACCTATATTGACTTACTCTGGGCATGCGTCTTGGTTGATCGTATTGTAATTGGACAGTGTTTCACCTCATTAAAGTCCAGGTGTAAATGCACCCAAAAGGCATTAAGGTCTCCAACGCCTTAATGCGGCCAGGGACACACTGTGACCTTATTACAAATGAGTGTAATTGCATTTCTCATCCACATAGAATAAAGCGGTAGGTGGAAATGCACGTTCATGCATCAGTGCTATAACTAAGTTGTGTAGACAGTTACACAGGTGGCAGAAAGCTCAAACAGAAATACTCACAAATGGAGTCAAAGCGAGGGCAGGTGTTTTGTCAGTTGTGAGATGCACAGTAATCTACATTCTACGCTGGAAAGCACAATTGGATTTCAATGTGGACAATAGAGGTGCATCTTAATGCTAGTGTAAATGTAATCTGGTTAAATCGTATCTAGCTACAATCCTGACGTTGGAGACATTCATGCCAGGTGTAAAGGGGGTCTTTGGGTCTCATGTCATCTGGTGGGCTGTGCAATTGCTCAGTAACCAAAGAAATTAATCCAAAAAAAAGATCTTTCTCTGGGTAAATTGAATAACTCTTTCTGTCCGTCTCTTCCAGGCGGCGATTTACAAACGTGTGTCTGGATAACATCTGTGGTTACCTGGTGGAGCTGCAGTCCTTGAGTCCAAACTCTGCTCTGCAACAAACCATCGGCAACTTTAAGGCTCTGCAGGCCAAACTGGAGAAGGTTCACTGAGGTCACATAGAACTGTTAAGACGGGGACAGGAGACTACTGGAAACTAGCACTGTTTGCATCAATTAAATGGCGTCTACAACAGGTTTACGTGATCAACAAGCACAGCATGGAGGGAATTAGCCGCAACAGCGTCCCAGCTTGCTAGTGCATTTATCTGGGCAGCAGAAAATGCCATACATTTTCCTTAAGTACTGACAAGGTTGCTCATATTTGCTCAAACTCATACTACTTGATCGTTGTAATATTATATATAGTCTTGTAAGAAAGACGAACTAGAAAACTCATCCCAATCTTGTAAAAATCCACTTTTATAGCTCGATCTGTAGTCAAAACTTTGACTTCTGTGTTATTCTTCTCGTATTCTCTTTTTATTTGATACAGCTGCTGCAGAGAAGTAGATCCATGGTAGCACATTTGATGAAAATTCATCAGATGAAGATGATGACAGAAGCGAGCATTTTAAGTTGGGATTCGTTTTCTTGTTTGTCTTTCTTGCCAGACTACATGTATTACAACAATCAAGTATTTGTGGGTGTGTGTGATTGCATTTTGCGAGTTTTGAGTAAATATGAGCAAAACTCGTAAGTACATAAGGAAATTGTTCGTATGCGGTAGCAAGCTGGAACACTGTTAGGGACACGGCTAGGAGTGAATGATACACACCACCCCCCACACACACACACACACACACACAACACTCCTTGCCTTTGTCTGCCTCCTGTTTTGGCTGTTGTGAGATAGTTTGCTAGATAAGTGACACTGACGAGAGGACAGTTGAGTCTCCCGAGACCTGAAAGAGTACTTTACCTCTCCTGAATGTGATACAAGGTCAGCAAGTTCTCCATGTCTTTCCATTGTTACACCCCGTTTTATATCTGTGAACATTTATTGTCAACCTAAACATTACGTTGAAAACCTCTACAGAAGGCAAGATACTGGCGGCGATGCGTTGTATTGGTTTCAGATATCACACCTATATTTGAGGCACAAAAACAATGAATTTAAACTATTGCTTGTTCTTGATTTCCAGGTCAAGATTTACAATGTATATTAAAAATGCACTTACCGAATGTGACTGCTCCCAGATAGGAAGGTTTGATAGGTTTGAGTCCACGTTCATGAATCCAGAGTGTTGTATGTTCAAATGTGACACTTGACAAAGTATTGGTGTTTCATTTGTCATGTCAAAAGAGACATTTCATTTGTTCTGCAGACTTTGAGGACCTGTTCAGTCTTTATTTCCTAAACAGAACAGTTTAAAGTGGAACATTGTACTCGCCAGTATACAGGTATAACAGCCAAAATGCCTTTCTCTCTGCCAAAAGTTTGTCACATTTTTGTATTTAGTGATCATCGTGTCTACTTGTCTGATAAGGTGAACAGTGCAGATTGTATGAGTGATTATGTGATTATGTATTGTGTGTATCTGAGCTGAGGAAAATCTACCCTGAATTCTTTTTTTTTTTTTTTTTTTACATAATGTTGCTGTTCAAGTTGCTGTACTCAGAACTTTGGCCTGCAGTGAGCAATTTTTATAGTAAACCATTTCTACATGTAAGTGGAATCTTTTTTTATTTGTCATAGTTTTGTAAAGTTTTTATTGAATATTGCATTGAAAATAATTAAATATACAATTTGTTCAGGATCTTTGAATTGTCAGAATTTGCCTGGGTAGCTGCACTTCTGTTAACTGAACCAAAAGGGTATGAATAAAATAGCCAGTCTAGGGTGCAATACAATTTTGTTTTTAGTTTGCCAGAAGCTTAACAACAGGAAGCGGCATTGAATCGTTAGATGGGGATAATTATGTGAGATACTGCAGAGGGAGTCCCACTCATGAAGGCTTGTACTTAATGTCCCTACTGTTTGTGTTGACATAATTATGTTTAATGGAAGATAATTAGTCCTCAGGGCAACTTACTGTCGTCACACCGTAGTAATAATTGCTTGGGGGCATTGTCTCCAATTATTTGGGCACAAAAGTAGAGAAGTTATTGCTTCATTTTTAATCTCCTGGTCCTGGAAAATAATTATACTTTTGGCTGACGATGCTGAGCTGATTTCCTTCATGTTAGCAGCTCTGTGGAAAACTTGGAAACGTTACATGAAGTAAGTGCAAAACATTCCATGGCTAGTATGAAGTCCTTTATTCTGGCTTGTACTGTTGGAACTGACAAATGACATGCATGTTGGTTACATATTCCTGCCATTGCTCTTGACCAAGGCACTGGCATTAGAACTGGAGTTGGTTCCCAGGCGCCTTACTATGGACGCCCACTGCTCCTAAATGGTTAGGATGGGTTAAATGCAGAGGATACATTTCTGTTATATGCAAAAACACCCCTGTTCAAAGTACTGATGTTCCGTTTGGTTTAGAAATATGAATATTTCACCTTACAGCAGCTACAGATTATGTCTGTATCTGGTTTAATGAATGAGGCGACACCTGTGATTAGTGGAAAAAGATAATATAGTTCATAATTATTGTAATATTGAGGGATTATCCCAAACTATTTAAGACTATTAGCAAATAATCCTAATGTACCTCTAAGAATAGCATAGTGCAGGACAGAACAACACATTTGAATCAATACACAATATACTGTATTTAGCTGACACATCATCTACCCTCTGCAAGAGCAAGATAGTTTTTTCACTCCATGTAGGAAGATGTAGGGGATAATGCAGGTGTAGGAGGCTGCAATATAGCTGGCCACCTCCACCACTATTGATGATGTGTGGATGTTGATGGAGATTCGCAGCACAAGATGAGTCAGCCAGCAGACCAGGAACACACTGGCCACAGCCACCACACTCTTGGCTGCCCTCACCTGAGTGCTTGAGCCTGGGCTGAGCTTAGTTGGCGCTTGGCTGGGCTTCGGAGGATCTGGTGGAGCTTTGACTATATTCTCGTTATTGGTTTCACTGTAGAAGGGAGAGCTGGGGGGACTGTGGCCTGATAGTCCCTCATCAGAACAAGAAGCAGGGAAGTTAGGATGGATGATGGTAAGGGATGGGAAATTGTTGTCCCCAGAGCTGCCTAGATTCCCTTGGTTATCTACTGTGCTGATGCTCATTTCATCATATCCTCTTTCAGGGTCCTTTGTGCCATCCATAGCTATACCCTTGGTAGCTTCAGATTTAAGATCCTTTATGCGCATCTTGTTCTGTAGAAGAGTAATGATGATCTGGATGCTGGCATATACTATCCCGGCGAGAGGGATGGCATTAGCCAGGGTTAAATACAAACCGTCATAGGTTTGCCTGGCAGCTGGATCAGGGAAGACCTCTAGACAGTCCTTATGGCTGTCATTCCCACCCGCTACTGTGACTGTGAAGAAAAAGTGTGGTATACTGAAGACCACGGCCACAGTCCAGCTGCCAGCCAGCAGGCAGGCCACCAGGCGAAGGCTGTCCATCTGCACAGGCGCCCCTCCACGTTTCAGGGAGCCCACTATTTTCTGATACCAGAAAAGACTGATGAAGAAGGTGGTGAAGATGCTGCTGGTCTCTGACAGGTCGGCGCAAAAAAGGAATATGCTGCAGTAAGTTTCCCCCAAGACCCACTGGTCAGCAAAGTCGGCTATGGTGTCGGGTAGGTCCACCAGGTAGTTGGTGATGAGGTTGGAAATGGCCAGGTTGATGAAGAGGACCTCATTGGTGCGGAGTAGAGACTTGGACCTAGGAAGAGAGCTGATGGCCAACCAGTTGTTTCCCAAGATCCCTGCCAGACACATGAGTGCTCTGATGAAGGACTCGATCCAGTCCTCTGCATCCATCGCTAGATGGACATCTGTACGTCCTCCCTACCTATTCACTCTGGTGTTTTAACACCGCTTTACTGGCCCTACTGTGTGCCTTATGCTGAGGGCTTTTCAAATTACCTTGTAACTTGGGATGCTTAGGTGCCTGGTTATTTATAGAGGCTGACAAGCCCAACCCAGTCAGACTAGGTTCACTCATAGTGGTACAAGTCAAATCATGGTAGCTTTTTATTTATTTATTTATTTTTTATTGTTTGTTTGATCAATTTATTTATTTATTCAAGTTGTCTCATTATCTTTATCGAGATAGACCTAGCAAAGACAGAATTATGACAAACGAGGTGCAGACAAACAGTAAACAAATACAATATAATGGTGGTCACTGAATTAAACCACTCGGAGGTAATAGTTAATTGATTTTCCACAGTGAAAATGTAACATCAGGTATTAAGTGCATAAAATCAATGACAGCCACTAGAATCACGTAATGGCAATAGTTAGCCCCATTGATCATGCGCATCTACATGACTTTATGCTACAACCTTGTGGTAAGAGCCTACTAACATAATCACAGACATCATTGGCAGTAAAAAGAAGGCTATTAAATGAGTATAGGCCTACAGCTGATTCAAAATAATGTGGTTATGGTTTTCCCTAATAATTTATGTATCGATTGCATTTCTTTTAAAACGTGTTATGATTATCCACACTTATATAGACAAGGACACGGTCCTGATTGAAAATTGTGGAATGACTGAAAGATTGTAGCTAAAATAAAATAAAGATTTTCTCGTTAAATCGGCATATAAAATTATCGGATCAAAGTAATGGTTCCAGCGTGGTGTAGTAGCACTTAACGTCATTCATCACTAAAGCTCCACCTTTACAGGGATAGATCAGAGCCGTGATCCGTGCGCTACTGCTTCTCCGGGCTCGTCGGATGGGATACAAGAGGAAACTGCATCAGGCTTCTTTGGGAATATGAATTCGTTTTCCTGTGATCTATGGAGGATGACGGGGTCCCGAAATATAAACAGACGAGCACTCACCATATCTCTATTAATGCTTTCGTTAGAATGAATTACTGATGACTGTGGACAGGACAGAATGCCCACCAGCGGCGCTGAGAGATTGAAACCCAGCGCCTTCATTCCGGTATCCACAGCTGCTTGTCTCCTCGTTGCTTCAACTACTTTATTCTTCGTCTTCACGTAAGTTAACCCATAGTAACCCATATGCCCACAATTAAAAGTTAGTTTACAAGCCCTGATTATATTGTGTCCCAAACTAGGCCTGCTCTTGCAGTTTGTAGGCTGTGCATGTCGGAATATTTCATCCATTCACAATCATCCAGCCAGGCATCAATCATCCATCCTTCGACAATAGTGTTAAGAAAAACACTTGAATTTGTGTTTTTAGACCACCTATCAAGTATTGGCCTCTATCCAATTTATCAATTTACCACTGAAGTTCATCAATTTACAATTGACGTTGAATGGCATAGCACATAATTAGAATCAGTGCAATTCAAACTGAAAGAAGTACAGTATGAAATTACAAACCTTCACATCAGAAAAATAGGACATGTGAAAAGCAACATATGTATGGTAAGTGTTCAACACGTATGTCTCTTGGTGTGTGTGTGCGTGTGCGTGTGTGTGTGTGTGTGTTGCACTTTCTGCACTGAGCTGGCAAAGTTTCAATACACTGTGGGTTACTATCTGACCTGATTGGCCTGTATGTAGTGCACTCCAGTGTCTCTGAGGACTCAGTATAGCACAAACACTCTAGGGGCTAAGCCACAGGCTATCAACACTGTCATGTATCAAAATTTGATTATGAGCCGTGTCTGCTATATGATTGGATGTAAGAAACAAAATGAAACTAACACACATGTTATCTAAACTCAAATGTGAAGGGAAAACCTTTTACACAGATCTTGTGTTGGGTTTGAAAACAGCTTTTCTGATTGCTGGCACAGTAAATATTAGCTCCCTGGTTTTGACCCATTTTCAAGGGAAGAAGAAAACCAGAGGAAGATTGAAAATGTTCTCTCTCTGTTAGCGCCCCTTACTCGGCTATAGCCCCAGCGATCATTGTGTCCCTCTTCACATCAAAATCCCCTCATCTCCCAGAGGCCAATGGCAGTTGTGCTTATAGCTTTGTCCTGTATATTTCCTATAAGTCAGATTGTCATTTTGTTTCACAACAGTCACATTTTTTAAGCATTCATTTCTGATTAAGAAATATGTCAGGAATTGGGAGAAACCCTATTTTGATATGTACCAACCAACCATGCAATCCCCCAGATCCCCCAAGATTGTTAGACTGTGCATGAGTAGGCCAACCAGGCAGCTCTAGATTAAGTCTACTGACCCTTGGCCTGGGCAGCCATGTCTGTCCTAGTTTCTCCTCTGTATTTTGCTGTTCAATTGGATTCTGCCACCAGATTGGCAGTGTGGGATTAGGATCCTCTGGCCAGCGCCATGTGATCTCCCATCTGGGAAGTACAGGATCTGGAATCTTTGAATTTCCCATGATCTATTTGAAGGTGTTTTCCAACCCACTGGAATACTTTACCCTTTTGTTTTTGTTTTTTTAAAAGTGGTTTCTCAGACATGGAGAAAACCCATTTCAAGCAACATTTAGTTCTGGACAATACTTCATTTCTATCCACAGTAAGCATAATCATAATGTTTTGTGGACAGCATTCTAAATATGACTGGGAACTGATCAGGGAACAGTCATCACAAAGAATTTGGAAATATAATTTGATGAGTATAGATTGAGTTATATAACTCGCTGCACACAGTAGTTTTACAGTGTAGCACTAGTACTGTGAATAACACACTCCCAATACAGCAACCATGAGATTTATCATGAGGTGGCAGAAAGCCAAGAGAGAATAATTTAGCTCCCTTCATATTGTTTTTGTGTCACCCCCCGCTGCTTCAAGACAAGGACAAGGAGCTTAAGAGAAAGGTGTAATCCTCTGTGTTTATCTGAAATCCTTACAACAAATTTGAGTGTTTTTAAGTGAATTTCCTTTGCTGTGAAGGATACTAGGCATGATTATATAGGCTAGTGGGGAGTGTCAATTATAACAGACACAGTTTTAATACATAGTATAATGACTCCGCGAGGAATGCCGGAAGGTTTGAAAGAAGAAAATCTATGTCTGATGAGACAGTGAGTGAGTACAGGCAAAAAAAAGTAAAATTCTCGCTTCATCCTGTATTTTAGCTGATACAGCTCCCGTTCCTGCTGTTGAGTTGATTGCCATTGATTTAGCTGTTTGCTAATCTCAAGATGTCTTTACATTCTGCTGCAGTAGAAGAAACTATAGCCAGGCTGTGGGAGGCTTGTTTCTTCTGTTTATCTTGTTGGGCCTGATAATGTGATGGATTTATCCACACAATGTTTTAAAATTTGGACTGTACAAACCATCATGCTCCCGAGGTTAGTAAATACAATACTTAATAACTGATCATTAGCGTGAGAGTAGAGCTGCGTTTTAGCTGCATTTGTCAAGACCTTTGTACAGCATTTTGTAATAGAGCAGAGCCTAAACTCTATCTATCACTTTGCACATGGGCCACATCTACCCACCATTCATCTCTGTTATGGTATGGCTTCTCATTCTACAAGTATTGTAGTGTATTGTAGCCTGCTGTGTTAGTGTTTTTTTTTTTACTGTTTTCATTGTGTCTTGCTGCAAGCAAAATTTCCCTTGTGGGACAATAAAGAGCTGAGCTGAACTTAAAGCTAGTATATGAAATAATATAATATCCTCCATGAGAGAAAATAGTCTTCTCTCCCACTAACTGATAAACAGTGTGAATTTCTGCCATGATGTGTGCAGGTCAGTCATGTCTATACTTCCTTGGATAGTCATACACAATAACGTCATTGTGGCCTACACGTTGTTTATATGCCCTTTTCACTCCAGAGGTTTAGAGAATGAGCCCATACACGTCACTATAAAAACAGGAAACTAGAGTCATATTCTTTCAGGGTAAAAATAGGCGGGAATTCTGTATTTTTTTTAAACTGCCATATCACATTTGCCTTGTTGGAGCAAAAAGGTAGTTTATCTCTGTCTAATCTGCTAAGTCAGCAGTCATAGTGACTTCCATTCCCACAGAAGTAGAGATGGACAGGTGCCAGATTCCATTACTCGCACAGTAACTCAAAGACACATAGCAACACCTTGGTGCCACTGACGGAAAGGGACATTGGCTGTCGCCTGTCATAAAATCAACCTTGCCTTTACCCTGGACATTGTGATGCTATGAGGGAATGGCAGTCAGACCCCAGTGTCCTCATGGGGTTTTTAGAGTAGTGCTTAGAAGCATCAGAATGTTGCACTGCCGTGTAAGGGCTGACCCGAATACTTTGAAGCTTCAAAGCTTAAATTGCTGCCATGGTAATAATCAATGTCAAAATCACTATTCAAATGCTTCGTTTCCTTTGTTTTGAAGGGAAAATGTACCTACAGCAGCATAAGAAATCGCACATAGAAATAATAATCCAGCATTCATTCTGAGAATCAGTTCTTAAGAAAACCTGTCTACCCCACAGCTCTCATTTACCCACCGCATTGAAACTTTCGTGCGAGAAGAATGAAGCTTTGATAATTCGATGATAACTACTACAGAAGCTTCGAAGAAATCAGGACAACCCCACTACCACGTTAGTGGTAAGTTCAGCCCTTCACTTTGGTCTTTTAGTTTTGTTAGGCATGGAGCGATGGGAGCATCTTGGCACAGTACATCACTTAAACAAGGTACTTTTTAGATGCATCAAGACTTTGCGCTATCTTCACCCCTTTATTTCTGTCTTTTGGTTTTGTTAGGGATGGAGCATGTTGGCATGCACATCACCTAAAGTATCAGCATGAGGAGAAATAATATTGCTGCAACCGAGCGAAGAATCACTGGGTTTAATGTTCCTTTAATTCATATTACTTATAAAGCAGGTGATATGATCAGTGTAGACTGGTGTGTGTGTGTGTGTGTGTGTGTGTTTGTTTCCATTTGTACTTCCACTGCAACCTCAGTTGGCAAAGAGCCTGTTAGACCAGTAGCATTCTGTCTTCCTTTGCCTGGTAAGTTTCATTAGCTATTGAGCCTAAGCAGAGACTTCCTGCATTTGTTCGTCTGACCTTGGAAGTTTGTCTTTGTTTGTCCCTCACCGCTCTTTGTTTTGTGTTGTTACTTCAGGCAGTTGGCCTACACCCTGCATGGACCAAAGCCCTCTGCAGAAATGTCAGTTTGTGTAGTTGGTTAGGTTGTGTATTACAGTGTCTAACTTAGTCTCCATGTCTACTGACAAGGGAGGGCCTAAACCTCCTTGGGAATGGTGCACGTTTTAGAAAATAAAATGTCGCCCAACACTGAAATATATTGAAAGTCCACACCAAAACTTTACAGGCAAATTATACATGCTTTTCAATGTATCTGTCAGCAAGGAAATTCCAAATATTAAAATCAATGGAATATATTTTTGGCATTGCCACATTTTATGCCCATTATGCCTGCTCGGTAGACTGGCAGCTGATAAGTCTGAGGTTCAGATAAACTGTATGCAAGTTCAGTTATACCTAATTCATGTGCATAGTTTGCACAATTAGGTTTTCTTTTACCGAGGAAGTGTATAGTCTAATAAATATCTGATAAATGATAGATTAATCATGGCACTTCTCAGACGATTATCATATTTAATGCAATACACCTCACAGCGTTAATAGCAGCATATCTCATCATACTGAAGTAGCCTTGGCTGTGCTCGCTGCTTGACTGATAATTTGAGCTGTGGCCACGCTGCTGACCCACTGCTGGGCTGAGGGCAGCGTGCAGATTGGAGAGCAGCTTACAATTCTGGGTGATTTAATACATCTCTGGCCGGGCTCTTTCATTAGGTGGGGCTTGTCTGGCCATGCTGCAGTGTAATGAACTCTCCTTCCCCATGGTCCAGATGGTCTCAAACCAATGATGGAGCCAGGGCCGTTTATACACAGGCGTCCACACTGACTGTAATCCCCTCCACAAGAAATCAGACGGGCGACCTTTCACTGGCTCCCCATTCACCTTCTCGCATTCATCTGCACTCCAATTGGCCAACTGAATTGGACTGGGCCTGTTTGGAATGTTTTTTATGTTGTTGTTTTTTTGTTTTTGTTTTTGTTTTTTTTTATCATCATAATCTCAACATATTGTGCTCATTTGATTTCTGTGAATGTAGTGAAATAGATGCATAAACGGACATAATGTGAGCGGCTGAAGGGGATTTTACTCTGGTAATAACCAGGCTGAGCTGAGTGGAAATGACACACACTTGTTTGAATTCAATTATTTACCAACAAATAACTCATGCAGTCAAATTAGATACGATTGGGGCTGAAAAGGATGGATCAAATCCTTCCCTGCAAGCCTTCCATTTAAGGCAGGTCTAGCTTGCAAGGCCCAGGAGATTTCAGGAAAACAGTTATGAAAAGACAAAACACTATTAACCCAAAATATATTTATAATAGTTTAAAATCACTTTCTCACAAGACATAAAGCTTAGCGATAGAAATAAATTCATAGCAGGAGACAATGCAAACTGACCAGGTTCGGTTATCAAGTGATAAGTTCAAAACTAGAATCTAAAGTTTGTGAACAAACTTTTAAGTTGGCTTGACAAAGCCAAGCTTTAATCGACAGAAAGATGTTAACATTTCCAACAAGCCATCCCCAAACTCTCTATCAAAGATAGACCAATCAGGAAAAGGGGTGGGACTTAGTTAATTGACGTCCCCAAACTCTTTACGACAAGCAGTGTAAAAGTTACGAAGGATTAAAAATCGGTGAATAAGGTGTTATATGTAGGATGGAGTGATGGAAAAAGGAGAAGAAAGGTGTGTGTGTGTGTGGGGGGGGCATGTTGGGCATGTCCTAAGTTGTACATTATAGCAAGTTGGAAGGTTCTAGCTTAAACGTTGATAATAGCCACACTCCTTTATAAGTCTATGAGAAAAAAGGGATGAAAAAACAAGTGAAAGAAAGGATAGAAGTAAGATATCCATACAAAAAGCACAAGCACACCCCATGGGCGTACCCTGAGGATGCCCAGTAACTTTGAAGCTGGTAGCTTCAAATCTGTAGGAGGAGTAGCGATGACAAAAAAGGCTGTTACAATATCAGTTTTGTCAAGCCAACTTAATTATCAACTCAGTTCTCTGAATTTACCTGATGCCTGTGTATTGAATGGTAAATTAAGATGATCACTGTTAAACAGAGGTAGCTACGCACCTTGTTTGACTCAGCTTAATGTAAACTGACACGTCAGTACAAACATGACCATATCTATTGAAAAGGACTTGGCTACAAATCCTCCACACAAGCTTTAGGAGGGATCATATTATGTCTCCTTAATCTTTCAGACGCACAATGCACTGCTTCTTAAGGCTGCCATAATTTGATTACCGTTGTGCTAAATTTGCTTAAATCTGTGAGGGGAAGCCCATTCTATTTCTGATACAATTTCAACATCAACTTAATACCCAAACCGCGCTTATGAATGCTATAATAGTGTCTGTCAGAGTCTATTGCGGCTGTAGGCTGAGTTTAAGCAGAATGAGGTATTACTATTGATATAGAGAGAATGATCTATTGGATTTATCCTATAGTAGTAGAGTGGTGTGTGTGAGTGTGTGTGTGTGGTGCGTGTGTGGGTGTGTGTGTGTGTGTGTGTGTGTGTGTGATGTACGTTGTCTGGCAACTGTATGTTCTGTGTATCTGGTGTTTAATGTGAGGATTCCACTATAACGTGCTGGCAGAGTGGTCTGTAATCCAGAGTCCATAATCCAAGGATTATTGGGTTTGCAGCTGGCATGGCATTACCAGGCATTCCTCTTGGGGGGTTGCCCCTCCCCCACATCAATGAGCCCGCCTGGGAGGGTTTGGAGGGTGGAAGGGGGCTGAAGCCTATAATTGTGGCTTATAACTCTTAAATTTGTTAGTGGGATCCAGTCATGATCCAAAAACATTCCACTGGAGTTATTGCTCTCAGGTCTTGAGGCCTTCCTGGCCCTTGCTTGTGTGGTAAAAATCGACTTCCACTGTACCTATGTCAAATGTCCCGTGGAAGTGGGACAGGGATGGTTTACGCATGGTCCTTGCCCTGACCGGTCACTGTCACAGTAATGGTTTATAACTCTGCATTCAACAGCCCCAGAAGAGACCTTACGTATAAGAGACCTTGTGGATGATGAATGATAGTACACTACTATCTTCTCTTCCATTATTTATCACTACCCCTAAAGAGATAGTTGAAAACTAGGCTGGCATTTCGAATGCAGCTTTTGACTCAGTCCGTGAGAAAATTCCCACACAATATGTAGGTTAAGAGTATAACATTCAAATATATAATCCAGTGAACCCTTCCCCTGTCTAGCACTATAAACTGATTACTCTGCCCCACCCTCTTATCTGACATGTTCACATTCAATCTAATTCACCAGTTCTACCCACACAGCAACTGAGCTATAGAGTAAATATTCGATGGTTCTCTAAGCTTTTAGGTCATACATGTAGAAAAAGCTGTTTCATAGGCTGAAAGCCAGGCAGTGCAGCAAGCTGTATAGTGGCTAGATGGATGTTTTTGAGAGGTATCAGCTGTTATGGCTCTTATGTTACTGTTAATAGTTAACACAATTCAGGGAAGGAGCCAATTATCCTTTAATTAGTTAAAATGCTGAAAAAGGTTTTCTGATATTTTAAAGGTCCCAATCCTGAACACAAATGTGAAAAAAGAGTAGCCTCTCTGAAAGCTTTATTAAATTATATGGCACAAACCTGTGCAGTTATAAGCAGTGAAGTAACACATGGAGGTGCTAAGTAATGAGTACTTTTAGAGTACTAGATTACCTTTTGTACTAATGAGTTCCCTAACATAGTGGTTTGCAAGTCATGTAATCAGTCTTACAATGCCATATTATTTATCTTATATACATATATATATATATTTTTTTATATATATATATATATGTATATATATATATACAGTATATATAGGCTGTTTCATCTATCATAATTTTCCTACTTCATTTGAATGAATTGTTCTTCTTTTGAACGAACTGTTAGACTATCTTATTAGACTATCATCAAATTTGTAGATTACTGCTTTTACAACAGCACACACAAGTAACTGCATTGAAAGTGAAGCGTCATTCATTTGCATTCCAGTATTCATACATAGAATGAGCAGGCTGGCCAATCCATCTTCTAAAGGCTTTTTGTTTGCTGTTATGCATAAGTAGAAGCTTGCAGTACAGTAAAAAGCTAAAGAGTGATTACAAGGCTTCAGTGATGGCATTGTTGTCTGAAAAGCATGATAATAATGATTGGGGGAAAAAAATGGTATCATCATCACTTTATTGCCAGTTATAAGTCTGAATGAGTATTATGGGTGTGTGAAGTGGTCTGAGATTGTTACTGCCAACATAAACACATCCAGCAAGCCACATGACTTTCGAACAGATTGAATGCACCATAGCATAGAGTCTAATGACTCCATTAATGAGATGCAGCACCACTCTGCTAGGACTAACCTTATCATTTAATCCTTTGTTGATTGCAGTAGTAAACACAATCGCTGGTGCCATTTCAGAATGTCCACTAAATACTATACATAAAAATGAAAGACCATGGGACATGGCTGACAACATTATCATAGTCTTCAAGCAAGTGGATAAACAGTTGTCTTGTGAATATATGTAAATTAAAGAGGGTGTGAGCACAACTCAAACGTCATCCAATAGTTTCTTACCAGGTGCACGGTCTAGATAGATTCTTGAACGTTAACGCTAAGGAAGGCTGTGTGCTGAAACGCATACGTTTGATTGTCTGCTGTCTGTGCTTTGTAATAAAAGTACCTAAAGGACATTTCTTTGAGTGCTGGCAATTCTTGTGAATTCTGGAAGACACCACTCTACACCCATCAGGAGAAATGCGTCATGGGTTAAATGTAGGAATCTAGTGGTAGTATTAACCTTGAGCTCTGATGAATGAAACAAAATCATGCCAGTCTTGCTTTTGTCCATAACTTGTGTTTGTGGTACCATCCGCTGTCTCACACTGTGTGTGTGTGTGTGTGTGTGTGTCCTACAGTAGTACTACGTTTCTCATACACACTTTGTTTTATGTGTTTTCAGGTGCCCATGGCTGGCTGTGACCATCTCTCCTGCTGTTCCACCATGCTGTGCCATCCTCTTCCTTTTTGTGCTGGCCAACTTCACCATGGCAACCTTTATGGATGCAGGCATACTCCCAATGGGTTAGTAGCCAAATAAAGTTAGTTCCCAATGTACTTGTTGCTGTAAAGTATAAATTAAGTCATGTTAATAATAGGACATGTCTGACTCTATTCAGTGTGCAGGGAATCTACGATCTATACAATCCAAATTTAGTTAGCATCTACAAAAGATAAGTAGTCAATGTTGGGGTAACTACTCCAAAACTGTAGTTGACCAAACTACTTTTTGTAGGTAGTTCAACTACATCCAACCTACATTGCTGAAAAGGATCACAATCTGAGTCTGGAATGACATAGGTACCAGGAACAACAACTGAACTGACACAGAGTCAAGTGTGGGTGTATTTGGTTTAGTCATACTGAAAAAGGTCTTTGTGACCCAATGTCAACCAATAAATCAATGCAAAGGAGATCCTGTGTGTGTGGGAATTTACTTTTTAATTTGAACTTGTATTAGATTTAGTGGGCCACATTTATACGAGGTTCTTGCGCACAGCTTTTGTGCTTATAACCAAATCCAAGCCAAAGTTGCAATTTATCAATAGGATATTTTGATGTCATAATCAGTTCTTTACATTGATTTATTCCAATGTCCTGTGATATATCAAGGAGTTCCAAGAGGTCCCTAGCAAATTGAAGAATAGTTAAATTTCACTATAATTTCATCCATAAGGAGCACAATGACAGAATGTATGACTATTCTGGTCATAGGTTTCACTCTCTCTCATTATCTCCTCATCTCCAGTACAGACTTCTGTAATAAAACATAATCTACAAGCAATAGTTCTATCAAATGGGGGTCCGTGGTCTTAATTTGTGTCAGTTTAGGGGTCCTTTGGCGTGAAATAGGTTCGAGA
>OMKL01092485.1:19738-31753 GCA_900302295.1 Parasudis fraserbrunneri | reverse complement strand
ATGTGATTCCCCTTTGGCTGACCGGTTAGATGTTTGGTTTCCCATGCAAGGTTTCCCACCTGGGTTTTAATCAAGGTGGGTTACAGTGTTGCTGTGACCAGGTAAAAAATTATCTTTCATTTCTCTGGAACAAATGTTCAGCTGCTCTTGTAGACTGGTTAATGACATCTCATAGGCAAGCAGTGTGGTTATTTACAGTGGCTTCTGTGCAGTCCAAAAGCAGTTGGTAACCATTTTTCATGTAAAAAAAACAAAACAAAACAGAACAAAAAACCCAGTACATTAGTAATCCAATTTCATTTTTTCAAGGGACACGACCACTGAGTGGGATCACAACTCCAAGGTCGAGAAAACCTGCATTACCAATTCCATAGAGGGGTGCAGTCCTACCATCACTCTGTATGCCTTAAAGCTGCACTACGTAATTTTGGGATAGAAATTTGAAACCTCTGTAAAGTCAAAATAGAGTGTGATATACCTTTAGTACTGAATTAATAAAGTTTCCCAAGAGGAAAGCTGGATCCCTGGAACCCTGTATGAATCTAGAAATGATCTGATTGGCTGTTTGGTGTCCTGCCCTCCCACCACATTTACAACACAAAGAAGCATCTTCTAATGTTAATGTTGGTCAACATGGTTTCTAAAGGTAATTGCTTGGATTTGTGTTGAGATGAGAAACAGGTTCTAAACATTTGTAACTAATTATTCCAGAGGTCATTTGTCCTTCTTTAAAATGACATACTGGAGCTTTAAATCAGCATTGTGAGGTGTAGTCCTATGGAAAGTATGAATGGGATTTGTGAAATTTACATTATGGGCTCTAAGGTCAGACACGTGTTGGTTTTTTTTCTCTTCGAGTTAGCTAACATCAGCTAATATCAACTTTGTGACTCTGTACTCTCTTTATCAATAATTACAAATAGGTATAAAAAGTAGTACCAGAACATATGTTTAACCCTTATCAAACCAGGCAAGTTGACAATGTCCTGGATGAAGACGTTGCATTGGGAGGGAGGGGGTTAACACATAACAACTGCACACTATTGCACCATTGGCTACAGAGCAACTCCTTGAAATAGCTTTGGGTTCAGTGCCATTTTCTATATTGAATAACAATTTGTATAAATATGTATCCCCCCCCCCAAAAAAAAAAAAATTGTTCTATAAACTACTGAAAATGGTTTAGCAGCATCTCTACACCTTTACCCTCATTGAGAATGCCCATTGATATTTACCAGGAATTCCTTGTCGGCTGCTTATATTTTAAGACATGGCAGTACCTAATCAACTTTCTGTGTATGCTGAAGCTAAAGGTGTCAAGTTACCACGTATTGGACCATGATAGGTTCGACCTATTAGTGACATCACACATGCAACTCAGATTTCAGGAAGGTACAGAGAAGCTCTTCCTCTCCAGGGGAAGAATGTGAAAAAGGTGCTCTGGTGAAAAACTTTGCACAAATAACAGTCTGTATAGTAAAAGTCATGCCTCCAAGAGGAGTTAACCATGAAAGAAAAACATGTTTTTGAGTGGAGGGGATCTTTATCTTTCCTTAATAGTTAGGAGTTGAGGAAGAAGAAATATCTAATGTCACAGTTGTGTCGCTACAATATTAAAATGCAATCAAGCCAATAAAAATGCTAATCAGAGGATGATTGTGGGTATGAGTCCAGAATCATCTTTGTGTCTCATTCATCAATCTAGGTAATCAATTAGACAAATGAGAAACAATTAGTCTGTCATTTGAACCTCACTCTTTAATATCACGACCCGGCGAGCTGTCAAATAGGAAATGACCCACTTTCAAATCATCCGCCTTGCTTGAATTCGCCATTCAAACTCTCATTGCAGACGATATAGGCCTCCGACCTAGCGAGGACACCCTGTTCCCAGACAGCGGAAAGTCTTCTATGAGAACAGGGGATACCAGATTGGCTTTGACCTTCCCAATCTTCGGCGTCTGTATTTCCTTTATGCCAACTACAGAACTTCCTGTCCTCTGAGGCAATTTGAAAGTCTTTTCAAGGGTACAATGAAAATTATATGGGTTCACAGGATGCTTTCAGAATGGTCAAGTCCATCTGAACAGAACTGAATCACAATTCATCCCTGCAGCCACGAATTGTTCAGTGACCATGAATAGAGTGAGGAGGTCTTTCAAGGAGGTGCATTTGTATTACTCTAGTGGGCTTTTTTTTACAGAAGCTGAATGGCTAAGCACAAGTCCTGTAATGCATGAGAAGGATCCACAGTGAAAAAGATAACAGGCATCTGATCAGAGAATGCCATGGCCTGGTGAAGATGGATGCTTAACCCATGTTTATATTTGTGCTATATAAAACACTGATCTAGACAGATCATACTCATCCTTTAAGAGGAAGTCCCCCCCATGATACATATCAGAATCAACGTCGGCGGTGATACTCGGCCGTGAACAGTTGAGGTCCCGAAAAGGCCTGTTTAACCACTACTATGCAACGTAACATGGAAATACAGCATTCTGTCATTACAGAGGCCCTTTGTGACTAAGCCAATTCATATGCAAATGTAGGACCTCTGATTGTGAACCTGTTTGATTCACCACTCCACGTTAGCTGCTGCTGCGGGTTAGACTGCGCGCACAACAAGGGCTGTTCAGGTGTAATTGCCTTTCAGGCCAAATGGTCCCGTGCTTTTCTTGCTTTGAGAAGCACCTGTGCGGGGATCAAAGCATTTGATGTGCGTGTCATCCTTGTTTCAAGGGGGTGTCCTTAAAGCACACTGATTGACAAGTAATTGCCTCTCCGTATAACTTTCTATAGCTAGAGCGTGTTTTAAAAAAATAAATAAAAACAGAGCATTTCAATGGCTAACCAACCAAAATATTGAGGGTTTAATAACAACATAATTACCCAATAGAGATGGAAAATAAGTGGGCTTACTGAACTATCACTTCATTACATTGTCACGGATATTGAAATGACTTTTTAATATCACTCTGTCAGTAATGCAGGATGAATTACACCATGCCATAGAATTCATACATATTTGATAGCACTAGAAATGAAATTGTCTGCAGTGTAGGAATAATAAGCAATGCATATCACCTATTGCTTGTGCCCTTACATCAAGCTGACATGGGCCATCATCACCTACAGCAAACTCTCTCGCCCTTGGGGTTGGGACCCCTGATATGAAAGTAATAAAAAATCTTCCCTTGAAGATTCCCTTTTCAACCTAAAATGAGTGTAATAATATTTGGTCATTACATTGATATGCAAAAACTATCACCGACCAGCTTTTGGCACAGGTTAGTAACCATCAGTTGCTGACTATATGAAATATACAGGAAACAAATTGGCATTTAAAATGTTAAGGGTCACAGTGATTTTTCCAAGCTCGACACGGTGTCGTACCTGACCCAGACTATGTCTCATACATCACACCAGTACTGGAGCTCAGGTGCCCCTATCGGATGCAGTGAAAGTGAGAGACGTTCTTCAACGCCTCTCTGAGCTGTGACACCCCAGCCAGGCACCTTGAGACACATGGATGAATAGACCAGACCTGCAGCACTGCTTCTGTCACCTGAGATATCAGACAGCCGTCCGCTCTTCTGATGTATTACATGGGTAAAGAAAGCTACCCTACTCTGCTCATCAATTCACTTTCAGTTCAACCAATTAAAACATGTACATTTAGTTTAATTGTGAATGATGGCATATTCATTCTTAAAGGTGCAATTCACCCAAAAAAAAAAAAAAAGATTTTCCCCCTTACCCGGAGTAATATCTATCCATCCAGATCGTTTCGTTGTGATTTGCTTAGTTTTGGAGATAATAATGAATGGGGGTGTACTTCGGTAAAAATAGTTCATACATGAAACTGCTCACAACAAGGTCTGTGTATTATCCTGAGTAACCGGGTCATGATTTCTGGAAAGGGACGTTGCTTTTGAGTTTTTCAAAAGTATTTATTTTTTTTTGGTGCCTTGAGCGCCACAAGCTGAATGCCATTCAGCTCCATTGTATTGGAGTGATGGCAGATATCTCTATTGTAGATATCTCCAAAACTAAGCAAATCACACCAAAATAATCTGGATGGATAGACAGCACTCCCGGTAAGGGGGAAATTATTATTATTATTATTTTTATTTTTTATTTTTTATTTTATTTTGGGTGAACTGCCCTTTAATTATCTGTTGATAGATTGGATATGACAACCCTCTCATGCCAAAAGTTTTTCAATATTTGCATTTTGACCACCGTCCATATATTGACAGCACCAAGACTCATCGCTTGGTGCTGCATTTCAGTTTATGCGACTGACACGCAATCTCCAGATCAATACATTTCTTGTCTCCATCTCTTGACTGTAAAGGTCATTACTGGGCTATCCTGCTTTAATAAGGTTAGGTCTAGTTCACTAAGTCAATTGGTGCACCAGCCTCAAAGCAGAGGGTTGTATTTACAAAGCTTTGTTCAAAGAGGTCGAGGCGCCTACTATCCTGCCCTCTGTGGCATAAATCAAACCAGCACAAAGAAACATCGCAAGGCCACAAAGAGGGGAAAGCAGGGAGTGATCATATTTTCTGACCACTAGTGTTCTGGACATCTAATGAACATGGACATGAAAGAGGACTGAGAAGTGTAAATAGTTCTGTAATAATACCCTCCATCTATCTCACCTGTGTGCTTTTCAGGAAGTAGGCCGCTACAGTCACTGGAGGTGAGGACTTTATAGCCGTGAAGCAGCTGAATCATATACACTGTGACAATGTGATATTTGAGACACTCAGGACGAAAGGCACGAAAGACAAAAACTTGGTTAAGTGTATCAAACTGGTTTGAAGGAACCCTCTATATCTGTAGTACAGGAAGGACGGAAGGGAGGAAGGAAAAGACAAGGAAGACAAGGAGAAGACACTAGGAAAAGACATAAAATACACTATAGGAAAAGACACTATAGCTATATAACTCATTCAGAAGTTGTATGCACAGGAAGTAAGGAAAATATAATAAATATTTTGCATGACATTAAAATTGGTGGCCAGAAAAATAAAATATTTTAGGTGTGCTGCGTAATAGCAAATAATGCAACATGCAGGAAAACCCTTTCAGATGAACTAATATAACCGATGAGATGTGAGTGTGTGGTAAACTGACAATGTCTAAAGGGGAGGAGTCAGCATGGTGTACGAGAGTATAAATGCACCTTAAATACAGTCTGATCACACAGCGTAAAGACACCGCATCACCTCCAACATAGAAGATACATGGACTAAAGAGACAGGAAACAAATATATTCTGCTGTGACCTTGTCAGCTTAACACCTAAATGGATCATTGGAAGTTGCTGCTTCTGGTGGTTGTGCTCTGTGCCTTGGTGCAAACCTACCAGGCTCTGTCTTTTAGTGTGGATAGGGAGAGATGGGTCTCCAGCAACTGGAAGGTAAGTGTCAACCATCTACTCTTCTTCTCTGAAAGAAAAAAATGGGATATGGGAAAAGTATGCTATTTATTTCTTGTGTCTTGCAACGTTGTTGCTACAACTAGATGGAAGACACCAGAACAAAATAGAATCAAATAGAAAATAGACATCAATTCTACTCACATCTTGCCGACTGACACATATACAGATCAAATAGTTCTATGACACAGATACACATAATTGAACACACTTAAAATATCATAGGAGATAATAAAAAAAAATAGCATGGCTTTATTGACAAAAGTGATAAACTAGGCCTTATTTAATAGTTTCAAAAGGAAATATATTCAATTGAACAATATATTGACAATAAAAGGATTGTAACTCCTATTTCAGAAATAAAAGCCTGTTTATTTCTCTGCCAGGATGATTTCCTAGAGGAGAAAGTGACCAGCCAGTTAGCCAACCTACTAAAGAGATCTAAAGCCCATCAGTTCTACGGGCTCATGGGAAAACGTTCAGGTAAGCATTGACATCTTCTGTACAAAATCATAATGCATTTCCAACGAATTACAATTGTTCTTATTATTTCCTACACCATACACACTTCTGCAGGTATAATGTATTGTTATTGATTATTTCCTACACCCTATACACTCCTGCAGCTATGATGTATTGTTATTGCAAACTTGGTATTTGCCCAATAATTACATTTTCTGTTACAGGTGGAAAGGAACCTATTCAAATGGACAGACGAAGTAAGTGTAGGTTGTTTTCATCTCAGGGCAAGAATAACTGTTTTTCAAACAAATATAGCGTAGTATAGTATATAGAGTAAATGGAAAGTATAAACTCTCAAATACAGAAAGAATACAGTAATAGTGAATCCTGATTGGCAGAAGGCACAAAGCCCTCCCAATTCAGACGATGCCAACCTGTTGTGACGAATAAAATAGTACAAAACTAAGTAATTGGAGGGCTTTTGTTTAGGGTTGTGTGCCAATTAAGACCAAATTGTGATGCAGTAAATGAAGATAATCTGACACTGCCTGTAAAACTCAAGATATTTGAATGTGATAGCTTGGTCAAACACCTATATCAGTATCTGAACATTTAATTCTTACAGTAAGTCCCCTCTAAAATCAATTGCAATTATATTGACAGGTCTCAATCATGTTCATATTACTTTGGTTTCCACTTTTAGGAAATAAAGGAGAGATGTTTGTGGGCCTGATGGGAAGAAGCATTTCTACTGGTGGTAAGAACATATAAAACAAAGGACAAAATCTCAAGGCAACTTTATTGATAAAAAAAAAAAAAGGAAATAAGTTGCTACTACACAATATCAGCTATAATTAAAATTACAACCAGGTTAAAACAACTCCATTAAAATGTTGAGTCAAAATGCTCTTTTTGTTTATTGCAGAATCATTAACCAGAATAACTCCAGTTGCAACAAGAACTGCACTTGATGTTTCAGAAGAATCACGTAAGCAAGGTATGTCCATGTCAATACAAAAACCTGAGGGCATTTTATTTATGTGCAAATTTATAAAAGGTAATGTGGTCAAATGTTGTGCTATTCTAAGAAAAATGAAAACGTATACTGAATTTGTTATTTCTTTTTTTGGCAGATCCACAAGAGGAATTGGCCCAACTCAAGCAATACTAAAGCTAGAAAAAGAATCAATACAATTTTATGCCGACCAAAATAAGATACTACAGTACAAAACATGATTTCATACTCATCAGAAAAACACTCCTGTATAAGGTTTTTAAAGTACATGCCCATCATATTGTAACCATCTCACACGAAATTCACTAGCACTTTCAAAATGCACTATTCTTGAAAGAAATAAAAAATGAAACAGCCAGCGAATGCTGCCAAAAGGTTTTGTATTTTTGTGTGTGTGAACAAAGCAAGACATTCATAGCATCCACCGTATTGGACCTTTGAGAATTCACCTGCAATGTAAAGACATTCAAAGCTTAGATGAAGTGGACAGGTTTAAAACAAAAGGACAACTCAAATGCTCTAACCTTCATTTGTTCTGACAATATTTCAGTCTCGAATCCTGAATTGGTGGTGCTCGGCGCTAAACACATAAATATAAAACCAAATATAAAAATGAAATGTAAAACAACAGGGAGAGTTCCATTACATTTAAGAAAAGGCTACAGAGCTGGGGGGGGATCTAAGTTATAAAGAAAGAACACTGATATTGACAGATAGTTGGTAAGTGTCAGGCTACTTGGCTGGCGTGATAAAAGTTCATTCAGTAGCCTGGGGGTTTGGAGCCTATGTCCCTTTGGGCGGGGTCCATTTTAGTGAGCTGGGGTCGATGGTTTTGTTGTTATTGCCTCGCTTGGTCTCCTTGGCTTTCCACTCATCAATAAGGTCCTAGGAAAGAGAAAGAGAGAGCAAGAGAGAGAGAAGACATAAGAAGCTGGCCTACACTTAATGAGAGGAGTGAGGTTCTACCAAGACAAGCATACTCCCATCTGTCATCGACTACATTTACACGCATCCCATAATACGCCTATTGCTCACACTGTTCCTCTACATATGAGAATAATTTGACTAGGCCGTTTACATACGTGGTGAAAAGGAATTCAAGTATTCCAGTTCCCATTCAATCTCACGTACTGCGGCTACTCAGTGCGTAGGGCTACACCAGTAGACCCCCTTCCATGTATTCATTGATTACACCATTTATGCGCATAGTGGAGAGGGATTCCTGGGATTTCCATCAGTCCATCCGGTGAATAGGCTACGCCAGCAGATCCCTTCCATACAATGTGATGTCCCCACCTCAGCATTTTCCTTCTGCCAGTCGAACCGGTGCTCCACCCGCCCTGTGATGTGCTTTGGTCATAACTTTCCTGTAAGTTACCCAGAATGCCGCAGTCCCAGTGGTTGCGTCCTTGCACCGGGGGAAAGGTTGCCACCGACGACCGCGGCAAGTCTCACTCATTGTCCGTTTCCCGATTCCGCTCATGCCACCGTGCACAATAAGCAGATTTGGGAGGTGGAGAATGTCCCAATAATGTGAATAATATAAACAGCACTTCACGTCTTAAAATACAGTATTAACACTCTCTGAATATGACCACAATCACATTGACGTAATTAGATTAAGGTGTTTACATGACCCGTGTCTTAACTGCAGTGGTCTCAACATCACATTAGGGTCGAAGTAGATGTAGTTACTTCAGCCACAGCGCAGGGCTCGTGCGTCGATACAAGTCGGTCAACTTTGCAATATGCAATAAATTTCGATGCACTACATTGATTTTTAATCCTGTGTTCTGAGATGGTTGCACCCCTAGCAACCGGACCAGTGAGCCCACAGACCAGGGTGACAGTGTCTTTACCTGTCTCTTCAACACCAGGTGCTTCCCCTTCCAGTACTTCAGCATCTGCAGGGACTGCAGGGTGCTGACGATGTCCACTGGGTTGACTGCCGTCTCCTGGCTGATCTCTGTATGAACAACGCGCACACAACAAAGGGTCAATCATTCTGGATGGCCACAGGTGTGTATGTTACAGAGGAGAACCCCTTCGTGCGTGTATTTTACAACCTGCGAATACGCTATATTACTCATTAACATTACATACGTTCCTCTTTGACCATCATCTAGGGATGGACCAATACCACTTCTTCACTGCCAATATCATCCTATCTGCCAATACCAAGTAGCCATCTGATCCATTGCTTCTATTGATCAGTGTAGACTTGGACTGTCAGTTTGTGGTCATTGGGACAAAAATTGTTGAGATACAATTAATTTTTCTCCCATTAGTTAGATCTAACATGCTTCTGTGTGTAAAAAATGCAAGTCACTTTGCTTTGATTTCTGGCACGTTAAGATATGAATTAAGTGTCTGGTTTTAATATCAGGGAAATTTTCTTGATACCCGTATTGGCATCGGTGCATCCCTATCCAATCTATCTTTGGTCTAATCGGTGGCGGACTCCTGTAGGAGGAGTGTAGCGCATCAGACCGCGGTACCATTGATGGAGATCTATCTTTGGTCTAATCGGTAGCGGACTCGGTACCTTTGATGGAGATCTCCTTTCCCTGGAAGTGGTACATGTATCTGAGCAGCACCTCCTTCCAGTAGCTGCGGTAGCTGATGAGACCCAGGTCAGACAGAGGCCTCTCCGGGGAGCCCACCTTCTCCTCCACCTTGGACAGCAGGTAGCCTGCACACAGCACAGACAGCACTCAGCACTGGTACCCCCCCTCAATACACGTACTGCTGTAACCCACCACAAATGAAAAATCTGCTTTTTTTCCCCTCCAACATTTCCCATATAAACCAGTGGGTTCGGCTGACTGCATGTCAGAATGTCAGCTTGCAGTACCCATTAGGACCTGTTACCCTAACGGTGCTCACGCGCCGTTTTGAGGGAAGCTTAAAAAGGGAAATGAGGAATTTGATGCTCCTTATCCGTGGCTACCCTATCAATAACCAAAACCAGTGAGCATAAATAAGGCAAGACAAAGCCAGGGCTGTGATTACGTACTGAAGTCAATGAGCATCTTGCCGTAGCCTTGCCTCATGTACTGAGGCATGGTCAGGATACAGGACACGTTGTAGTTGAGGAACGAGTTCTTCTCCTGGAGGCAGAGAGGGGAAATACCTTTTAGACACTTCTTTCATGGAAGTTATACTTCACAAGTTCAAATTTTGAAGCGCATATTATACTACGAAAAATATACTGTATTTCACAGTTAAAACGATCAGTATCAAACTGAAAGTGTTCAACTTTAAATTTGCTTTTTATCATTCATTTATACAATAAAATTATGTATCACGATTTGCAATATCATAAAACACAATATGATGATAAAATATATATATCGATACACTACCTGGCCCTTTTCATAAATCACTCAGCAAATAAACTTCCCTTGGTGTTCATATTTACCTTGGAGAAGTACCCCACCAGGTGGCAGCCTGTGTTGTCGGCCTCGGTCATGACGTAGAAGAGGAACGGCTCCACGTCGTAGTAAAGCGTCTTGTGGTCCAGGAACAGCTTGGCCAGGAGACACAGGTTCTGGCAGTAGATCTGGGGACAAAAAACATGGAATTGTCTCATTGAATTCCCAAGAGGACTCAAAAGAGGACACAGCGAAGGCTGCTTGGCAGTCGCACAGGGTCAGTCGCACGGCAGTATCTCATGTGCTGAAGAAAACGCGTAGTATCACAAACTACAACTTAGTAGTTATACAACTACACTACCGCTTTGACTGTGTACACAACAGCAGAATGCGTCCGCCCTGCCTCTCAAGAATACATAGTACCTCAAGCTGAAGAAAATATGTGGTGCCATAAACCTGCGAGCTCCTGCTTGGGTCTGTGTAGACGACACCAGTGTCTATCCAGCCTAAATCTGAAGCATGAAGTGAGATGACAGGACGTCACCGCGGCGCCCCACCTTGTTCTTTTTGCCGTCCACCTCAAACACAGATATGGCTCCTTTCCTGTAGACCTCGTCTCCTGGCGGATGCTTCCATACACACTTGGCCTGGAGGGACATGGATACAAGTAATCAACGAGACCACTAACAACTCAATGGATAAAGTATGTTAATAAAAAAACTAAAGAAAAAAGGGAACTTCATTGGAATTAGCACTTTCATTTCACATAGTCCGGCACTGAGGACCACGTACTAATCACTTAATAACCACTATATTTTGTGCTTATTCCAATGGAATTCCCTTTGAGCTTCTCTGATTGGTTAGAAGGGAGAGGCTCACTGTGAAACTTCAGAATGTAATATCTCTGCACGGCTGCTACACTTGTCAATGAAACTCGCTCACAGTAGACTGTGAGTCACGTCAAGATATGTTTTGGAACAAAATTCAAACAAAAGAAATTGTACGCATTGTAGCTATACAGTAGGTTCCCCTACAATCACATGTTAGAATTGTTACCATTCCTCATTAAAAGCTAACTGCAAGATTATTGTTAGTAGTGCCCCTTGGGTAAGCTTGCAGCAAGCTGTGTCCCATGGTTTCAATGAGGAATACTAACAATACTAACACGCAATTCTAAGGAAACTGAAGGACAAATAAAACCCTTTTCACATCCACATATGTCATAATAATCAAGAGAAAAATAACCAACAACAAAAACAAAATTTATGTCAAAGTATCCCTTTAAAGAACAAATACACGACTAAAAAAGTTAAGAAAAATTGTCTGCTGGTCATAATTGTTGAAAAAATTGCTCATCTTCAATGGTGGCAACAAAAACACCCACATCCCAAAAAACATGCAGGTGTATAAACAAGAATGAACATATAACCAGAAACAGAGTCCGCACACAGGACGCTCAAGAGCAGTACGCTCAAAAAACCTGGCCGTTTTTATGGCGTTAATGAAACATCGCCCCGTCAGGAGCCTCCGTTGTGCGGACTCTGCTTGGCGTCGTGTTCACCGTCGCCCGCGTGGTGCGTGGGCCCCTCGAGGCGACGGCCCCAGCCTCTCACCATGTGCCGCCGGAGGATGGTCTGGCTCTTCATGTACTTGAGGCAGAACTCGCAGACGTAGAGGCGCCCCAGGCGGGCGTACTCCTCGGGGTAAGGCGAGTGG